>CANXYI010208986.1:0-13628 GCA_948208565.1 Hura crepitans
CATGTCAAACCCTCTTTTTTCAACATATATGGAGTTATTTCTATTCATTCTAGATTATTAGACCCACAATCTTACCTTTCTATGATGAAAGCCCAAAATACTCTTTTATTTTGAGCACACAAAATACCATGTAGTTAATCATTTTAAAATAGGTAAACTATTTATTTATGCCATTTCCAATAACATTAGCCAAGAAATTAAATTATTAGGTCAATCACTGATATACATGCAAATTTACCGTTTTACCTCTAGGGTGGTTATGTCTGTAGTTGTCAAATTACTTATCACTAGTCACGTAATTTATGTACTTAGTCATTATTAGCCATTTAATGATCAAAACTATAACATTTTAAGCCTTTGTTTATTACCAAAGGAAAATTATTAAAATACCTTTAAGGCATTTATATGTTATGAATAACCTTTTTAGCTCAAATCAATTACTCAAAGTAGTTATCAATATTCACAGCATGCAAATTTTACATTAATCCATTTATTTGAACACACCTGTGTAAAATAACCAAAATGCCCCTAGGTTTCTATTTTATCAATACTCATAAAATACTTTCCAATCATGCTTAATTTTTATCTCTATGAACATTTTGATTATTCATTTGATTAAGTTCATGATAACACTTAAAAACATTGGATCTAAAGGGAATATAAACTAGTACAATGGCCCCTATTCTGGACCTACGTTGCTGCACCGACATGTGTGCTATAATGGAGATCAACCCATGGCCTCTTTAGACACAATTAAATAATATACGTGTGACATAATAAAGATCAGCCTGTAGGCCTCACTAGATAAAAATAAACATCATTAGTAATATGGCATAATAGTGAAGTCCATTTATTGACTAATGATGTTCTTATAATATTTAAGTTGCAATGACAGAGAGTTATAAATTTTATTACCCAGTCTATTTTTTAGTTTATTTGGTATAACCACATTTTGGCTCTACTGGGTAAAAATCCCAAATAGGTATTACCAATATTTAGCATTATTTCTTAGGAAATTAACACTTTCTATCTAATGCCATTTTTGGCTTAGGTAATGGTCAACAAAATAGTTACTAGTCATTTTGACCACTTTTCAAGCTACATTTCTAGGATCATCTAAGGTCCAATTTCAGTGTAGTTTTAAACAACAAATTTTATACATTCCATAGGCCCAAAGCCAACATATACTAGGCCATTTACAAGACCAAAGCATAGGCTTAAAAGCCATTACATTCAATTACAAAACATAGCCTTTAAAGGCTCACAAATATGAACCCATTATTCTTTTATAAGTTATAGCCCATATAGGTAATTAAAAGACACTTTTTATACCTTATTTCTAGTCAAATTTTAAGGTCGTTTACAAGTCATGTTTCATGCCATTTTAAGGTTTACATGTCACTTTATTCATGACAAAGTAACTAAGCTAGACATATTATCATCATCACACTCATCATTCCTCACACTGTACACATATATCAATATTTTCATGCCTTTTTAAGGTAGCAAAACCCATGGTATGTCTCGGCTATAACTAGTTTTCCATTCATCCATGCATTAATCAATCTTATATATCATATCATACATATGTATATATCCTAGGCCTAATGTACATGTATTGCCAACCTCAAACATAACTTAGGCTCACTAAATAAGCCATACACATTCATAAACTTGAAACAAGCTCTCGACTACACATACCTTTCATGCCAAACATCCTTATTACATTGTATCTCCCATACCCACCAAATTTGCCCACATTACATACTTGCCCAACTTTTCAAGCCATGTATAACTTTCAGCCACTAAGGGGAACTATTGCTAATATCTCTAATTTAACATTTCTTCTCACACATATCTCTTGCACATTAATAGGCTAACATATATCCACACTTGTATGCTTTACACTACACATGTCCTACCAATGTACATGCCATATATGTCTCGGCTACATACACATCTCATGCCAAATACATAGACTTCTATCAATTTCCAAACGATACCATTAAACATTCATTCACAAGCCATTAATTCATGCTTTACACTCTATAAGAACATTTCATTCCTTTTAGACACCTTTCAACTAACCTTACAATCAATATGAATTTTCATTGCTTTCTCAAATCAACCATTCGCACTACCTAATCAACTTTCAATTTAGAACCACATAACATGTTAACTACATCCTACCTAAGTTCCAAACCCTATGGCATGCTTGAAGACTAAGGTTTAACCATGAAACTTAGGAGACACAAGGTATATGCTAGAATTCACATACCTTTCAAAAGAAAGCCAATTTGCACCTCTTTTTCCTTGAAGAACCTTCAAACCATGATTTCCATCACCTTCCACGAGAACTTCCTCCCTTGTTTACAAGCCCTTTCCTCTATGATTTCACCTCCAAAACCATTTAAACACATTCCTTTAAGTCTTAAGTAGTGTGGACATTTAAATTCACCCATAATTTCCCCTAGAAACCTAAGAGAAACCCATAAGGACTCACCTTGAATGCTTTGCTGCCCCTGCTAGAATCCTGCTAACCTTGTTAACTTTGATGAATTTTAATTAATTCATGGGAATTCCTTTTCCAAAAATTTTTTCTCTAGAGTTTCATTAATATATGGTAAAGAATTTTGGTGGGTTTTTTTTTCTTTGAAATAGAATGAGGAAAGCCATGAAAAGAGCCTCTTTCCCTTTAGGTGGCATCGGTTCCAATAGCTTGGAGGAGGGAGGAAAATCTTTTTTATGAGTGGATTGTTCCACTTGTCAAGTGGCCTTGCCACTTCGCATAGGCCCTTTACTAGCTGGCCATGTGATGGTAGGTGCCACAACCACTTGGGCTATCCCGAAATGACTTGATTTTTTGAATAACTTTGAAAATTCACCAAAATTCACATAGACCTCAAAAAATTACACCGTTTATTTTAAAATTCCTATTTTAATCCCCTTTACTTGCTCATAAATTTTTGTGGCCAAATTCCATTGATAGTGCCATTTTTAGACTACCTCAATTTATGCGCTAACCTAAAAAATAATGAGAATTTGTAAACGACCTCCGATTTAAAAAATTCATTCACTAGTGGGCTCAATGTAATTTCTATGCTTTAAGATCTGCTATTTTTAGGTCCATCTAGGCACATCCCAGGACAATCACCGGTTGAAAAAAATTTTATTACATCAAATGGTAACTTATAGTTCGGAATGAATTATTGGTTGTACTAAATTTTTAAATTTTGCTATGTTTATCAAGTTAAGGCCCCTCAAAGTTTCATAACCAGTGTCACTACCTCAGTTTATTTGCAAGTGATTTGACACCCCTGGCAAACTTTTTAGACCTAGTGGCACTATTCATAAAGCCTCAAAGCACAGGCATTACATTTCTTCCCTTCTTAAGAAAATTTCATCCTTGAAATTTCCTAATGTAATTAAAGAAGGATACTAAGCCCTCATTGGGTCCTCTAACTCCTAGGTAAATCTTTTTATTTTGGTACCTCTATAGCACTATAATAATGGTATGGACTTATCTCTTCAACTATCTCGTTTCACAAATCATACCATATACCACTTTCTTTTTATAACTTAAATTCATTTATACCTTGATAATTGTCATTAGAGTCTTATATAACATGTCTGATCTATACCCCTAAGCATAGAAACATAAAAATGCTATGTATTTATGGATCAACACTCCTATAGGATCCACTAGACATAGAACTCAATTCCCCTTTTTCCCAGACCTTATATGTGTCTATTCCCAAACTAGACTAGTAATTGCTATCATGGGCAACCTCTATTAGAAATTCACATATATACATAGATCCCAATTATCCATATAGTTAATAATACCATCTCACAACATATTATCAGATATCTATATCACCCTCTCTGACTGTCTATTAGACTGAGGATAAAAACTATGTTATAAATCGGTCTGATGCCTAAAGCTGCTTGTAGCTTCTTCCAAAATCTAGAAGTAACACAAAGATCCCTATCACAAGGGGCAGCCATTGGCACATCATGAAATCTGACTATCTAATCATATATAGTCTAACCAACCACTCTAAGGATTCATCCATCCTATCCGGTTAACTTGAATTATCTTATCAATCTATTAACAATGACCTATGCAACCTTGTATATACCTCTAATCAAAGGGAACCCATCACATAACCCATGGTTATCTTTCCTCTTTCCCACTTTATGATTGCTATAAGATGCAACAGTCTAAAGGAAACCTAATGCTTAGCTTTCACTAGCTGGCATGGCAACACTTAGCATCATATTTTGCCATATTTCTCTTCATATTAGGTTATCAATGATAGGATTTCTGATTCAGTGCATCTGCCATCACATTGGCTTTTCCTTGGTTGGTTGTCAATTAGGCTACCACAATCCTTGATCAACTCTAACTAACCTTTCTATCTCATATTCAACTTTTTCTAAGCAAAGAGATATTTTAGGCTCTTATGATATGGCTATATATGCATCACTTCTTTTCATACCAATAGTGCCTTCATATTTTTAACATAACATAATAGCAGTCAGCCCCAAATTATTTATATGGTAATTATTCTCATGTGGCTTTAACTGCCTTGAAGCATAAGCTATTATCTTGTGATCATGCATCAATTCACATTCTAAA
This sequence comes from Hura crepitans, assembly GCA_948208565.1. Lineage (NCBI taxonomy): Eukaryota > Viridiplantae > Streptophyta > Magnoliopsida > Malpighiales > Euphorbiaceae > Hura > Hura crepitans. The sequence goes on from CANXYI010208986.1 coordinate 4,643, forward strand.
CTATTCAATAAAGTATTATTATACATAGTAAGATCCTTACTCTGCTCGGGCTAAATTAGAATAAGAAGAATCTATTAGCATTTTTTTAAATTGCTCACAACTTGCTTGACACTTATCATTTCAATCCAATCTCACACATTATCCTAACCCATTGGGTCAAAGGAATGGCAATAATAGAGGTCCTCTTACAAGACTTCTATAATATAAATAACTAAGGCTACAAAGTTTCTCACCTTGGTTACAATCCCAGGTGGTTCCCTATTCAGCACTGCCTTTACCATCTTAGAATTAACTCTGATTCTTTCTACTGACACCATGTGGCCTAGAAAAGAAATCCTACTCAACCAAACTCATACTCACTAAGCTTGACACATAACTGTCTCTCTTTTAGGGTTTGTAACATAACCCTCAGGCCTTATTAATATTTTTTCTGGTTTCTAGAGTACACCATAATGTCATTTATGAAAACTACCACCAATCATCTACATATGATTTTTAAGAGCTCTGTTCATTGAGTTCCATAAAAATTGCTTAGGTATTGGTGTATCCTAATGGCATTAACAAGAATTTAGAATGATCACACTAGGTTTTGAAGGTAGTTTTAGAAACATCAACTTCTTTCTTCATAGTCATTTTGTTCAACTACCTAGAAAGGAATGCATAACTTGAGTGACCTATCTTTCTTTCTCAATGGAGAACATAAGCACTCCCTAAAGAGTTGTATTAGATCTAATAAAACCCTTATCACATAGCTCTTACAGCTGTAAACTCAATTCTTTTATTTCAATAGATGCCATTCTATGAACAATAATAAGTACTAAGGTAATACCAAGATACACCATTATTTCATCCTTTATTCCCTCTGAGGTAGTAAGCATGTTAGCTTATCAAGAATAAATCAAAAAACTTAGCCACAACTGAAATACATGCCAGATCAGAGTTGAGATAGTCAAATCAATAGTATAGACCAAACATGCCTCACTCCTCCTGAATGAATTGTTATATTTTCAATAGCACAGTAAGATTATCTAGAAGGTTCTTCTCACTATCCATTGTCAATATCAATCCTTGTATATTCTAGAGGGTTAACTTTATATGTTTACACTCAGTCATAGCTTGATACTTAACAAGCTAATCCATACTAGGATTACATCAACTCATTAGAAATGAAACATTGTCAATTTGGCAACAAATTATGCCCTGAATCACTAAAGGACCTTGCCTACACACCATGTTCACCTCCACAGACTGCCCCATAAGGTTGTTAACTCTAATGTCTATACAAATATGCTCAGGCTCTATCTACCTATTCTATAATTGTGTAGTACATACATAGGAGGGCATTAAATCATAGTCTATCAAAGCTAAGACTATAACATTAGGTACACACCATACCAGTTATACCTTCTAGTGTTGTAGCCTCTTCTCTAATTGTCATTGCACACTACCTAGCTGAAGCACAAACCTTAATTTTGGTACCTTGACTAGCACTAGACTGCTCTCCTTTAGTCTACCTAACCCCTACCTTACGGTGTAACATTAGTTATGTGCATTTGAGCACCTTTTACATGTCCCTAAGGACACTCTCTCCATAGTGCTCTCTTACACCACAATGGAGACATCTCATTTCTTGCCTTCTTTATACTATTCCTAGTGCCTTATTCAATAAATGCCATGCATGAGAGGTCCCCTTTTGTTACCTCTGGTATAAGGAGTACTCTCAACTCAATGAGGCAATGGAGGTCTACTAGTAGAAGCCTGCCCTGACCTCTGGGTCTATGTCTGCCTCTACCCTTAGTACCCTAACTAATATTGGGACTTATGCTAAGATTATACCCGTAATTGGGTTGCCTCTTTCTCTAAAAGAGATCTCTCCTTTCTAGTACCATTTCTGCCCTACCACATACAACTAGTACTAGTACTACAAAATCCCTCTTTCTAAGGTTTAACTATCTATATCCTTGACCCTACCTTCAATCCTATTAGGAATCTTTGACATTCTATTTATTTCCTTGGGAAATAGTCTGCTCAATATTCTTTAAGAATCTGGTAAGATTCTTTTAGATATTACTTCCTAGTACAGCAAGATAGGGATTATTACTACTTGCTATCAATCAATCACTTACAACTCTAGCTGTTGGGCAGCATTACTAGGTTTAGTTGCTGATACATAACATGTTCCCTATGCAACTATGGTTATAAAACCAATTGGTTCCTTAGCCCCTCTTTCAGGTAACTTAATCAATCATTTATGTATTACAAAAGACTTTTCCTTCTTAGCCTCGGGCGACGTAACAGTTTAGAGGAATTTAAAACTTAGACATTTACACTCATGTACTTGGCCTAAGAATATTAACCTATGCTCTGATGCCACAAAATGTAAAACCCCTTAATAGGTTCCTGAAGAAATCTAATAAGTGGTGCACTTCCTGTTAGGTCACCTATCTTGAAATTTACCCCAAGTTTATTCATTTAACTTTTACTCATACTGTACTAGAGAATTTTATTTGATTCTAAAATCATTCAAGTTAGTTCCTATAATCTATTTATGTTTGTATCATTATGTTTCAACCATTAAAGAAAGAATCTAACAGAATCTAATACCCTTTAAAAATTTGGTAGCACAATGGCTACCTAAGTTGCTATCCTAAATTTCAAATTCCACCTATAAACACTTCAATATTATATATATTGCATCTCTTAGACCCTTTTGGTCCCCCCCTAAACATCAACCTATCAACATCTTCTATCAAACAACAATCACAGGCCTCAGGCCACAATAAAGCATAAAGCACACATATATAAGAAAACAACCATCTCTTGATTAATTACAACATGGTCTAATATATATACAAATGCTACCCTGTGAACTTTATGTACATCACACCCATTTTCCCTCCTAAGTATATAGAGTGTAAAATCTACTCATTATACATGATCAACCTTTTCACTCTGACCTCAGAACTTTATTGCATGCTTTACTAGGTGATGTCTCTATCATGGGTACCTATGCACCAAAATAGGTACACTAAGTATAAAAATACACAGTGGTGAGTTCAAGCATTTACATCATGTCAAACCCTCTTTCATCAACATATATGGAGTTATTACTATTCAGTCCAAATTATTAAACCAATAATCTTACCTTTCTATGACAAAAGTCTAAAATACTCTTTTATTCTAAACACACAGATTACCATGTAGTTAATCATTTTAAAATAGGTAAACTATTTATTTATGCCATTTTTAATAATAATAGTCAAGAAAATAAATTATCAGGTCAATCATTGATATACATGAAAAAATTACCGTTTTACCCCTAGGGTGGTTCTGTCTGTAGTTATCTAATTATTTATCACTAGTCAAGTAATTTATGTACTCAATCATTATCAGCCATTTAATGACCAAAACTATACCATTTTAAGCCTTTATTTATTACTAGTGGAAAATTACTAAAATACCCCTAAGGAATTTATATGTCTTGAAATAACCTTTTTAGCTCACATAAATTACTTAAAGTAGTTATCAACATTCACAACATACATACTTTACATTAATCAATTTATTTGAACACACAGGTGTAAAAAGACTAAAATGCCTCTAGGTCTGTATTTTATCAATACTCATAAAATATTATCCAATCATGCTTAATTTTTATATCCATGACCATTTTGATTATTCATTTGATTTATTCACTAGCCCGACTAGGAAGATGACACTTAAAAGCACTAAATCGAGAAGGAATATAAGCTAGTGCAGTGTCCCCATTCTAGACCTACATTACAGCACCAGCATGTGTGCCACAATGAAGATTAGCTTGTAGCCTCTCTAGACACAATTAAATAATATATGTGTGACATAATAGAGATCAGCTCGTAGGCCTCCTCAGCCATATGAACATCATTAGTAATGTGACATAATGGAGATTAACCTGCAACCCTCCCCAGCCACAAATAAGATCTCACATCTAGGTGACATAATAGAGATCAGCCTATAGGACTTTCTAGCCACAAATAAAATTTACTACCTAAAAATCATATAACTAGTAGCTATAAAAACCTTAAGTTGATCGGTTAACCCATCCAGTGGGTGTCTAACTAATGGACCAGGTAGCTCATTTTAAGTTCATTATTAATCAATAATATTCTTATAATATTTAAGTTACAATGACAGAGAGTTATAAATTTTATTACACAGTTTATTTTTAAATTAGTCTAGTATAGCCACATTTTGGCTTTGCTAGGTAAAAATCCCAAACAAATTTTAATTTCTATTTTTCCCAATATCTAAAGTTTAATATGTTATAATTTATCATAACATTATTTCTTAGGAAATTAGCACTTTTTGTCTAGTGACATTTTTTGTTCATGTAATGGTCAACTGGACAGTTATAGCTCATTTTAACCACTTTTCAAGACATATTTTTGGGACCATCTTAAGTCTAATTTTAGTACACTTTTTAACAACAAAATTTATACATTCCATAGGCCTAAAACTAACATATACTAGGCCATTTATGAGGTTGAAACATAGGCTTAAAAGTTATTACATTCAATTACAAAATGTAGCCCTTAAAGGTTCACAAAGATGAACCCATTATTCATTTACAAGTCATAGCCCATATAGGCAATTAGTAGCCATTTTCTGTACCTTATTTCGAGGCAAATTTAAAGGTCATTTGTAAGTAATTTTTCATGCCATTTTAAGGTTTACATGTTACTTTATTTCATGCTAAAATAATTAAGATAGACATATTATCATCATCACACTCATCATTCCTCACATTATACACATATATCAACGTTTTCATGCTTTTTTAAGGTAGCAAAACCCATTAAATGCCTTAGCCATAGCTAGTTTTCCAAGCATTCATGCATTGATCTGTCTTATAACATGTCATATCATACATTTGTATATATCCTAGGCCTAATATACATGTATTGGCAACCTCAAACATAACTTAGGCTCACTAAACAAGCCATACACATCCACAAGCTTGAGAAAAGCTCTCGATTACACATACCTTTCTTGCCAAACAGACATATTACATTTTATCTCCCATAGGCACCAAATTTTCCCACATAGCATACTTGCCCAACTTTTTAAGCCACGTATACCTTTTAGCCACTAAGGGGAACTATTGCTAATATCTCTAATTTAATATTCCTTCTCACATATATCTCTTGCACATTAATAGGCTAACATATATCCATACATGTATGCTTTATACTACACATGTCATACCAATGTACATGCCAAATATGTCTTGGCTACATACAAATCTCATGCCAAATACATAGACTTTTATCAATTTCCAAAGGATACCATTACACATTCATTCACAAACCATTAATTCATACTTTACACTCTATAAGCACATTTCATTCCTTTTAGATGCCTTTTAGCCAACCTCACAATCAATATGAATTTTTATTACTTTTACACATTAACCATTCAAACTACCTAATCAACATTCAATTTAAAACCACACAATATGTTAACTACGTCCTACCCAAGTTCAACACCCTATGGCATACTTGAATACTAAGGTTTAACCATGAAAGTTAGGAGACAGAAGGTATATGCTAGAATTTACATACCTTTCAAAAGAGAGCCAATTTGCACCCCTTTCCCTTGAAGAAGCTTTAAACTAAGATTTCTAGCACCTTCCACGAGAGCATCTTCCTTTATCTTAAAGCCCTTTCTTCTATGAATTCACCTCTAAAACCATTTAAACACATTTCGTTAAGTTTTAGGTAGTATGGACATTTAAATTCACCCTTAATTTCCCTAAGAAACCTAAGAGAAACCTATGAGAACTCACTTTGAATGATTTGCTACCCCTGTTAGAATCCTGTTGACCTTGTCACCTTTGGTGAATTTTAATTAATTCATGGGAATTCCTTTTCCAAAAATTTTTCCTTTAGAATTTCATTAACATAAATTAGTGAATTTTGGTGGGTTTCTTTTCTTTGAAATAGAATGAGGAAGGCCATGAAAATAGCCTCCTTCCTTTCAAGTGGCATTAGTTCTAGCAGCTTGAAAGAGGGAGGAAAATCTTCTTTATGAGTGGATCCTTCCACTTGTCAAGTGGCCTTACCACTTGGCATAGGTCCTTCACTAGCTAGCCATGTATAGATGGGTCCTACAGCCACCTGGCTATCCCAAAATGACTTGATTTTTTTGAAAACTTCAAAAATTCACTAAAATTCACATGGACCTCAAAAAATTACACTATTTGATTTAAAATTCCTATTTTAACTCCCTCTACTTGCTCGTAAATTTTTTTGGCCAAATTCCATCGATAGGGTAGTTTTCAAATAGCCTTGATATACATGCCAACCTCAAAATTTATAAGAATTTGCAAATGACCTCCAATTTCAAAAATTCTTTCACTAGTGGACTCAATGTAATTTTTAAGCTTAAGGTTCTATTATTTCTGGGTCTGTCCAGGCACATCCTGGGTCAATTCTAGCTTGAAAAATTTTTATTGCATCGAAGGGTAGCTTATAGTTCAAAATGAATTGTTGCTTATGCTAAATTTTTAAATTTTCATCTGTTTATCAAGTCAAAGCCCCTTAAAGTTTTATAAACATTATCACTACCTCGATTTGCATGCAAGTGACCCGGCACCCCGAGCACACTTCTAGGACCTAGTGGCACTATTCATTGAGCCTCAGAGCACAAGCTTTATAGTATTTCCTAAGGTTTGATTTGGAAAATGGTTTTGTGATTTTGGAAGGAAGGGAAGTTAAGTCCTAGGTTTATTAGGCCATATGAGATCACGTAATGTGTAGGACCAGTGGCCTACAAACTAGCTTTACCTATAAAACTTCTATAGATCCATAAAATCTTTCATGTTTCCATGCTTAGAAGATATAAATGATACCCCATGCATGTGATAAAAATGGAAGAGATCGAGGTTAATCCTAACTTGTCTTATAAAGAAAAAATAGTGTGGATTGTGTACTAAGTGATGAAGGAACTAAGGAATAAAACTGTAACCTTAGTAAAGGTTCTCTAGAGACACCATGAAATAGAAAAGGCTACTTGAGAAACAGAAGCTCAAATGAAATAACAATACCCATAACTATTTGAACTAGGTAACAATTTAATATTGAGGATGACATTTATATTAAGAGGGGAAGAAATGTCACGCCCGAAAATCTCAACATTTTATGAATAGTACTTTCTAGGGATGAATATTGTTCTTGAGACCTAGGATGCACTGAAGCCACCAAATGGAAGTATTAATTAGAAAATAGTTTTAGGCACGGTTCAAAATGAATCAAAAGTCATTTGAGTGGTTAAAAATGCTAAGAAAGTTTTTACAAAAATGTCTTAGGAATAGTGACTAAGGCAAAGCTAAATCGTAAATTTATTTTCAAAGTTGCTCAAAAATTCCAAAACTTATACAACATGATACTTAAAAATTCTAATGAGTCTAATGATACTAGAATTTGAATTTTTACATATCAAGAAGTAATTTTTTGAAATTTAGGTAACATTAAAAGTAGCGAATTTAATTGATATTCTTCATTTTTTGAGTTTTGATTTTTAGAGGAATATGAGGCATAATAAAAGTGAATTTATTAACTAAAATTGGCAATTATTTAGGCATGAGAAGAGAAGTAAAATTATGGAAAATTGAGGAGAAAATACATAGAAAATAAATTGTTTTAGAAATATATTTATATATGGTTAATTCTTTTTAAAAAGTCCAAGTTTTTATTTCACTCCCTTTCCCTCTTACCTCAAGAAGCTGTTGACTTTTTCAAGGCCACCCCTACCATTTTTTGTTGTTCCTCCTTCTTTCTAAACCCAATCTTGCCTCACTAAAATTATTTATAGTGCCTCTATCCCCTTTAGGTCTCGAATGAAGCAAAAATTATAGGAGAAAAAGCTTAGAATCTCTGATTTTCAAACCCTGTGAATAGTGACCAATGTTGGTTTAGATAAGTTTTTTTGAATTTTGATATTTTTCCTAGGTTTTAGGGATGCCCAAGGGAGTTATTATTTTAGATCTTAAATAGGTGCATTAGTTGATTTATTATGAATTTTCAAATATTTTTTAGTTTTATGTTAGGTATTTTTGATCCAAACCTAGATAAGGGCAAATCAAAGGTGTACATGGGACTCAGGATTCATTTTTAACCTCCTTGGTATATGTAATCAAAATAAAATGTGCATTAGTAACTTGTAATCATAAATGTCCATAATATGTCTATTGTGTGATAAATAGCTATAAATGTGAATTGCCATGATTGTGAGGCATTTAATGGACTTTATGGCTTTTATAATATGTGTCAATATGTTTTTTATGATGAAAATTATTTAGGATTAAGTGAATGTGCATAATGTGTTTGATGTGCCCTAATATAGATATAATGAGGTTTAAATTGATTATTGTAGCAATTGAGACTAATCAAGAAAAAAATGGTGTTATTCAATATTCTTGTCAAATATGAGTGTGACTAAAAGCAAGAGAATGCATTAGAAATTAAAAATGCCCAAAATGTGCTTTATTAGGCTATATGAACATATTGTGGAAAATGACTCTAATTATGCTTATATGCATTTTTCTCATGATATTAAGGTGCTTTGCACTATGTCTAAAGTTTGTGAACTAATTGTAACCATTTAGTGTGTGTTGGTCAAATGGTTAAAGTGCCAATTATAAGTGTGTATGTGGTTTGAAGGCTAGCTGGTAATGTATTAGGCTATATGGTGAATAAAAGAATGAACTTGGTGTAGTTAGAAGTAATGAAATGGCATACACATGTAGAGGTAATTAAGACTTTAATGCATGAGTAATATGAAATTTATGCTGAACAAAAACATTGTCAATGAAGCACATAATTAGGAAGCATTTTAGAGTAAAAATAACTATTAAAGGGCTAAAATAGCTTAATTGATTAATGGCCTAATTGGTCATAGAGACTTGTAATTTTCATGCTTTGTGCACTATATATATATATATATATAT
>CANXYI010209028.1:0-15730 GCA_948208565.1 Hura crepitans
CTATACAATTCACATAATTTATGTCATACTCACATTATCCCAAATATTACTTTATTTATGTCAATTCACATATAAAAATCAATACACATAATAACATCATTTTTGGCCATATGGAATGTACACTCTTCTCCTTATTTTGATAATTATACATTCATCACATTAAACATAAAATATGACATCATCATTAATTTATAGCATGCACTCATAAATTCATAAATTCACATAATGCATTCACAAACTCCTAAATTCACATAACCATATGTTCACATACATACATTCTGGCTTAGGCCATGCATAATTAGAACATATTATATCAATTAAACTTACATTATGAGTCAAAAAGCACACATGAGACTCAATTATGCCTTCTCCTTCATTTTGTAATCTCATTTGTTGCCTTATTTAACTGCATAATATAGATTCATTTCGTTAAAATCCATATAAAATTATACGATCGCCAAAATAGAAATCAATCACAAAGAAATACTCTTGGGTACTTAAGGAATATTGGAAAAACATTAGAGTTTGAAAAAACTTACTCGAATAAAATATGGTTACTATTCATCAAGGTATAAAACCAAGCTTTCTATTCGATATTTCCATAAAATTCTATTTTGCATAACTTCTAGAGGATATGGAGGGGTGACCATTTAATTTTAGTAGCTTAAAATAGCTTGAAATGGAGGCTAGAAGAATCACAAATGGTGATTTTTTCCCAAGGTGGCATCGGCTAGAAATGAAGGAGAAGGGGAGGATATTAGCACTACTCAAGGTTTGACTAATCTAAAAGAATGTTGACTTATATATGTGTGTGATTTTTATGAGAATTGAATTATTTCCTCTATTATTCCATTATTTCAAAAATTGAAACTCACTTTTTAAATTAATTAATTCCCTACAAGTCTCTAAAATCGGAGCCTAAAAATCATGAAAAATCGAAATGAAATGCTATAATTTTTGGTAACCCGATTTTAGTAAAAATGATTTTCAATCTATAAAAGTTTCTATTCCAATGCCATTAGAATTGTTGGAATTTTTGAGCATCAGGTCATATAGGTTTCATAATTTTTGGGTAAACTTTGAAAAATACTTATGGTTTAGCTTTGCCTTCATTACTATTCACAAGACACTACCGTAATAACTTTCTTACTATTTTTAACCAATCAAATGAAATTCAATTGATTTCAAACTTTGCCCAAAATTATTTTATGATTAATACTTTCACCCAGCAACTTCAGTACACCTCAAGTCTCGAGAGCACTATTCATTATGAGAAAGTACTATTCATGAAATTGGGATTTTTCATGAGTTAGAGTTAGAAAGTTAAGTGGTTTGACTTAACTTTACAATATACAATTATCATCTAATTACTTTTTTAACTACTTTTTTTTATCACATTTTATTTTGAGTATGGACTTGTGTCAACTAAATAGTTAATTAAGTACATCTTATCAAGATCTAAAGTCGTTAATTTTAATATTTACATCTTTATTTCTAAAATGCATGTGAATCTCATTCACACTTGTATTACACTTTGGCTAAATATTTTTAAAGAAAAATATACAAAAACTATGAGATAAACTCCCCACTATAATCCAAGCTATTTAATCTTTTATTGATCAGTCAACTACCTTTATTTATCTCAGCCTATACCTAATCTCCTAGCTATATATATTATGTGGTGAAGTAAAAGCACTGGAGCCAAATTGTAGCACATGATACATAAGATGACCTTAGTGTTCTCATATCCAAAGTTACTTGCACCACAAATATGATAGATATTTCTACTGACATAGATTATTTATCCATGTAAAGATCTCATGTTGTGCCTCTAATGAACTTGTCTCTCAAATAAGCATCAACATGTTAACCCTAAGCATCACGATGCTTATAGCTTGTAAGAACTATTGTTTGACCTAGTTAATAAGTATAATATATACTAGTCTATCTGCTTTAACAATGTCACATCTTATTAATACTATGACTAGGGATAATTTTGCTATTACACATTAACATGCAATAGGAACCTCACATTGTGAACTCTTTATGATTTCCTCTGCACTGTCAAAATGTATCAAGGACTTTATGACAATGTTTAAGATAATTATCAAATAGATGAATTAACATAAGCATTAAGTAATAAAAGAATGCCTTTTGATTATTAATGAATGTTTAATGCACATAAAATATCTATATTACATATGTGCTCTAAGTTATACAGCTTATAATCTTCCACTTGCACTAGAGCCAATTGTCACATATTTAATATCTATATTATCTAATAATATTAAATTATACATATACATTTAGCAATGTCCCATATGAATATTTAATCACATTAAGTCTTACATATACATTTAATCATATTAAATATATAACCTAGTTATGGACTTTTACTACATTAATTTCCAAAGGAAATTAATTTTGCCCACACCCTAGGTAGTATCATTAGAGTTGTAATCCAATTAAAATTCTAAAAAAATAAGGATTACAAGTATCATTTAGAATAAAATTCCAAATAAGATTAGAAAACTTGATTGACTTTACCTTTTTTATCCAAATCTAAATGAGATAAGAGTTATCCTATCTATATTATAATTAAAATATAATCCTTATCTTTACTTTAAAGTCATAATACAATTACAATTTAAAATTAAAAGGATTAGAATACAAATGATACTAGGAATTCAATTCCATGTATAATTCCAATAGATAATGAAAAAAATTCTCTTATCAATATTTAATTAGAAATTTCAATTTTTAAATTAATATAATTAAATTTAATATTTTAATTATCATTTATATCTAGAAAATAAAAATTCAATCTAATTGAAATTGAATTTTTATTAAAAGTCTTGAAATTATAGATCATTATGAACCGAATTCGAAGAGAACCGTAAAACTGATTGCAACTTAGATTGTGAAACTAATCCAAATGTTTCTATATCAATGCTAGTAGATATTGGAACCTTTTTAAACCTATAAAAATGATTTTTATCAACTTAAAGTACCCTTTGACATGTTTAACCCATGGCAAATCCAACTGACAGAAAATATCATTATGCAATGCAAAATTATGCACAGTCTAGATATTCAAGCAAGTTTACAAATTTAATTCATGTGAAAATGATTTTAACTAGTTAAAAAACATTTAACCAACAAAAAAAAATATCTCATATTGATGAAAATTGAATTTTGGAATTATTGGAAAATAAGTAAAACATATAGCACAACATTTGTAAATCATTTGATTTTTGACTACTCAAAAATCCAAATAAATGTTTCATAAATTTACCAATTATGCTCAATTTAATTTTTATGCACATTGTGACTAGAATCAAAATCATCATTTTACTCATCAAAAAATTATTCAAATTACTAAAATTGAAATTAAATCAAAGTGGCATGAAAATCAAGATTAAAGCCACCTTATATACGTCTACATCCTTTTATACTCGTAGATGGTGTTTTCTAATGCATAAACAAATTTACAAAAAATTTTGATCAAAATTTCATTTTTAAGCATGTCAAATCAACCATAATCACATTGCTATGATTTGAGAAATTAAATAAAAATATAAGAACAACCACGAAACTAATCAATTACAAAAATTAGCATTTATGTATATTACCATAATTAACAATTTCAACCGTTTCAAATCATTTAATGTAACTTTGTTCTGACTCAATTGCTTGTTTCCATAAGACAAGTGTAGTTGAATTTTAAATTTTTTTTTGAAACTAAACAAAAGAATAGTCACTCAAAGTTATGAAACATAAACAGATAATAGAAAATTGCAATAAAATATAGTTACTATTATCCGTGTAAATATCTTTTTTCTTCAGTTCACCTCTCCGAGTTGTCATAAACCATAATAATCCTCACCAAGGATACCTTTAAGGTATCTATAGAAGATTAATGATGAGAAAAACTCCTAAATGTATATATGCTAGTAAGATATTTATATAGATGAAGAGAAGAAAAGAAGAAAATGTTTTTTATTTTTTTACTACAGAGGTTGTATTCGTAGATTATGGTTTTAGTTGCTCTATATGGTTGATCAAAATATGAGATTTATATGTTAAATGGCAACTTTTGGTCAAATTTTTAACACTTAAAATTTTGACCTAGCCCACCTATTAGGATAACCATGAATTGTGCCTTCTAGCAGACTATGTGTATAGCATAATTTTAGGCTTATGCATAATGCATAACTGGTATACAATGGGCTACCTTTTGAGACTATTATAGGCTTCAATATAGATCAGCTTTAGATTTGATTAATGAGACTTTAAAACATAAAAGGGCCATTAAAAATTGTATCGAACATACACTAGGAATTAGGCCTTTAAAGTCCAACCCTTTCAACACTAATTTAGGTGCAAATGGGTTAATTGAACTGCAAGCCCAATTGTTTCTTCCTTTTTCATTTCTCCATCTTTCAATGATATCTAATATCATTTAATATTGAAACACTTTATATCTCATCTCAGTTATTTTAGTCTATGACTTTAGGGGTTTTAGAAGCACATTGGTTGTAAATAATGAATTAGAATTGTAGTTAAGCTAGAACTTTTGTAGTTCAAACTAATTGAATCCATATTTAATTCCCTATTGAAAATTCATGTGTACAAGTCATGAGAGGTGTTTAGCAATACATCAAGACTACCCATGTGTCAAAAAATAAAATGGTCTGACTTTATCCTTCCATACACAATTACCGTACAATTACTCTTTTCATTACTCTTTATCTCATTTAGGCTTATCTATGGACTTGTGTTAACCCAACTTTTAATTAGGTTTATGTAATCAAGCCCTAAATTTTTTTAATTCTAATATTTACATCTTTATTCACAAAATGTCCTTGTGAATCTCATTCATATTTATATTTCATTCGCGCCAAAGATTTTTCAATAAAGATATACTAAAACTATGAGATAAACTCTCTACTATAATCTAAGTGGTGAATCCTTTATTCATCACTCAACTACTATTAAGTATCTCACGCTATACCATTATACTAGCTATGTGTACTTCTTAGCAAAGTAAAAGCCCTAATGTCAAAGTGTAGCACTTGATACTTAAGATAACATTAGCAATCTCAAGTCAAAAGATAAGTGCACCACTAATATGATGAGATGCTTTCATTAATATATATTATTTATCTATGTGAAGATTTTATGTTAGGCCTTTAATGTACTTCTTTATTAGACAAGCATCCATATATTAACCCTAAACAACACCATCCTTACATCTTGTGTAAACTATTACTTAACCTAGTCAAAGAGTATAACATGTGCTTGTCTATCCACATTAAAAATGTCGCATCCTGTTAATACTATGATTAGGGATAATTTTGGTATTACATATTTGCATGCAATAGGAATCTCACATCATGAACTCTTTATAGTTTCCTTTGCACTATGAAATTATACCAGAGACTTTATTATAAAGTTCAAGATAATTATCAAACAAACAAATTAACATAGGCTTTAAGTAATAAAGAACATGTTTTGATTATTAACTAATGTTTAATGTACATAAAGTATCCCTATTACTTATGTTCTTTAGGGAATACAACTAACTTGGTCTCTAATTAACTTACTTTATAAGGAAGCATCCTTATGTTGTATTTAAGCATTGACATGCTTACAACTTGTGAGAACCACAACTTGACCTACTAGTATAACATGTGCTGGTCTATCTATATTAATAATGTCCCTTCTTATTAATACTATGACGAGGGATAACTTAAATATTATCACATATGTAAGCTCTAAGAATCTCACAACATGAATACTTCATGATTTTTTTAGCATTGTGATTCTATGCTGAGGACCTTATAACATCATTTAAGGCATAGCAAATAATTAAAAATAAATATTATAGAAGTACCATAGAATAAAGAAAATGCCTTTTCATTAAGAGAGATTGTTTAAATGTTCATATCAAACATGTGAGCTAGGGCATACTACTAACACCACCCCTATTTCAAATGACCAAAATCCAGAACAAGGCCGAATACTGCTTTGATATTTTTTGTAAGTACCAACAACACATCGAGCACCACACTAATGAATATTTGACCTTTCATGCTACCATCCAAAAACTCAACAAGGAAGAATAAGCATCACCACTAAGATGTTTAATCACCAAAAAAATTAACCATTATGTTTTCAAAAAATTTTATAGCTTAAAACTTTCCTTTATCATTTTAAGGCACTCTCATTTTGCTTAGACATTAAATCAATTATGACTAATTGTTTTAATCATTGAGTATTTAAGCATTTCAAATTATATTAACTAGAGTTCCTAAAAATAGTGGAAAAAATTAGCTTAATCCATATATGCCATAATGAGCAATTCAAGATTCTCTCAAAAGTGGCTAAAATCTATACAATTATTTTCAAAACATGAAATTTGATTCTTCTTTGTAGCTAGAGGATGAGATTATCCTTGTGGCTAAGAAGCAAACAAGGAAAAAAGGAAATGAAAAGAAAAAGTATAATAAAATAAAAGAGAGGAGGATCTAATTACATCACGGTATGTTAATAAAATTATGTTATATAGTAATTACCTACTCATTTTTCTTGAAACCTAAATTCCATTCATTCAAGCATCTCTATCTGATCTCTTTTTTCATCATTATAAAAGATATATACTCATTTTTTTCAAGCCTCAAGCCTTCCATAGTCATTTTATGCATTAAATGTTTTAAGTTTTTCTTCTACTTTTTATTCATACAAAAATCCAAATATCATCAGTAGGCTCTAAAAATTTAGCTAATTAAAATCCCATCAACCATTCTTTAAAATGTCTAAAGCCCTAAGAATTAACTCTCATTTAGATAATGAATTGTCCATACTCATAAAATTCCCTCTTTAAATAAAGAATGAATCCCACTAGGCCAGTCAATCAAAAATATGAGCCTAAGTAGAATTTAGGGAAATTAGGAGAAAATAGTTAGCCAAAAATTCTATAAACTAGATAATAATAGGGATTTTATCATTGTTCTACTAGCAAGGATTAGTAAGAATGACATTCCATCAAGATTAAGATACTGGGGACAAGAAATTATGGCTATCATCTATAAAAAGCTACCTATCAATGAAAGAAGCTCTATGAGCTTCAAACCTAAACTTCATTAGTCTAGGTTTAGTCCTAGTTATGGTAGGACAATTCAAGCTTGTGCTTTAATTCAAGCCATGACCAAGAAAGTGATAGAAAAAAATGGATAGGCTTAATATTTAAAATAACATGATAGTCCTCACAAGATCAAAACCCCCTCAAATGATCTAAGCAAAATTATAGGAACAAAGAGGAAATATTCAACCATGTGGCTAGATAAAAATAGGAGCTAAATCTAAAATTAGATTAAATATATTGAATGTCTTTGCAAGCAAAGAATGCCTTTGCATATATAAAATGCCTTCATAGTAATTAATTCCATTTTTTTACTATTTCCATCAAGCCTTGTCATAAACCAATAAAGAGAAAAGTGCTCTTTTCAGTATATAGTAACGGGTGGAAGATGATAATATTGGATAAAGCTTAAACATTGCAATGATAGAGGCATTACAAACTTGTTTCTTTTTTTATCCTTATTAAAAAAAAAAGCTGTAATCAAGTAGAAAAATAGTTTTGTGACACCCCCTACCATATCCCTAAAGAAACCCAATAGGTGGTGCACTTCCCTCTAGGACACCTATCTTAAAATTGCTCTCAACCTATACACCTTAACACTTATAGTATATTTAATATATGATTAATTATTACTTATTTCTCTAATATGTCACTTAGATATATTTATTATGAGTATATTAAAACCAAAAATCCATTTATTAAACTATTACTATATGCACAAAAATTTAGGTAGCACTACGGCTACTCGAGTGACATTTTAAAAATTTCACCTATTAAAACACTTTTAAAAAATATTTGTCACCTCTATTATACCCTTCTAGACCCTTCTAGTCCTCTTTCATCATTCACATACATTTCATAAATACCCAATCCACATACAGGCCTCAGGCCCTCAATATCAAATTTAGACAAAATTTAAAACCCTTCATCAAGCCTATTTATTTATATCAAAGCACAACTTATATTTTCAGACTCTAATAGCTCTAAGCATGCTAGACTCATAACCTATAACATTTACATAAGTACCTACTATATACATAAAAAATACAAAAAATATAAAGCTTATATGCCTCTAGTGCCACACTACTTGAACTTTAATGCTTGACTTTGACTTTTGACTACCTGCTCACCAAAACACTAGTACTATGTGTATAAAACTCAATAGTGAATATAATGTGCTTAAAATATGTCGTATGCAATGTATAGATGTCATGCCATGTATCTCATGCTAATTCAAGTAACATGTCTTATGTCTTAAGTAATTACAATTATGCCACTATGAATATTCCATGTAATCCCTTCAATCAGTTTATTACTAAACATTATAGCTTTTAATTTAATTTAGTAGGCATAACTACAGGACATTTTTTTTCCTACTAGATAGTTCCAGGTCATTTTCGCACAAATAGTTTTAGGTCTTTTTACTAGGAATTTATAAGTCAAGTTTAAGTCAAATTCATATCATAAATTTAAGTCTAATCACACGAATTTTATATACCATTCATAGGACACTTCTTAAATTGTCTATTTAACAAGATAGTTATAGATTATTTTTTTATTTTTGTACACAATTACAGGCTTATAGCCTCAATTCACTGACTCTATTTCATGCCAAAAGACTTTCCATTATAAACTATTTATGATCTCACATTATACTACTTATAATGCCATTCATATTTGCCTAAAATGCCATTTCAATTTTATTTATATAAATGGTACAATTAGCAACTCAAGTTTAGGCTATTTTAGGTCACTTTTGCCTATGTTTTAAATGTCTATTTTCAAGCCACTTTAGGTGCCAACATTTATTCACATTTCCCATACCAAACTTACAATTTTGCATGCCATATTTCCACACCTAATTGTACCTAATTCATGTAAATTTCATGCCATACATCATATGCTCATGCCATAATGTTAATCATACACACTAACTATCTTAACCTACCATATTTTCCATGCTTCTCCATTGCACATATGTCTCTGCCAAACATAGTTTTTTGCCATACACATGTATTTTTCCATAAGTTCCCACACATAGATGTCTCATATCATCATACTAGCATATTTATACATGCATACACCTTATATCATGCATGCCATGCCATTACACAACCTGAACATGCCTCGACCATACATTTCACACACATGTATATACATTATTTCACCACATTCATGACCTATACTTATATTCCTATACCAACACATAATTTCTACCATGATTCATACAATATGCATGATTCACATGCAAAAGTCCCTTATGGAATGTCTCGGCCATACCATACATTATCTAAGGCAATGCCATTTGCCACCATACACATACATATATCATTCAATCCCATAATATACACCTCATTTGTCATCACATACACTAATATTACATGCGATAACAAACCATACATACACCTAAACTCACCCAGCCAAAGTGAGGCCATACCTTTGCCACTATTCTTTCCATAAAAGCATCCTATAAATTATTCATTTATCATAGCATAAGCATCAATGCATGCTTAATTCACCATTACACATACACTAACCATTAAAACCATGAATTCTGCATAAGGTTTCTACATAATTCATACATTAATTTAACATGGCATGCCTTAAATATAGTAAATTCATATACCTTATCACCTTTAAAGCTACTTCTACACTTTAACACCCTTAATCCCTTTGTTGATTACACCTCTCACTTGGCTTACGTGCACATTATTTTGGCTAAGAAAAATCCTAAAAAATTCCATAGACCTCTAAACAAAAATTGAAGGATATAAGCATCCTTAAAATGATAAAATCTCTTAGGAAATAAAACAAAAAGGGAGGAAGAATACTGACACATAAAGTTGGTTTCCCATGCTCCTTTTGATGAACACTTAGACTACCTTGAATTTTCTTAACTTTTATGGTTGACTCTTCCCACTTAAACCTTTAAAGACCAATTCTCAACTCATCAATAGAATTTTTGGTGACAATATGTGTGTGGAATTAAGCTTGAAAAGCCATGCAAATGGTAAAAGGAAAGGGAGAGAGACATCACGTGAGAAAGAAGAAGGAAAAGATAAAATGATGAAAGGTGAGTGGATGTTGCAAAATGGATGCCTAAGTGGCATCATGATCCTTCTATAATGGGGTTGTGTGGCTTGGGTGGTGACAAGTGTCACCTAAGCTTCTAAAAAATGCTCGATTTTGACTGAAACTTAAGAAAATTTTAAAAATTTACTCAGACCTCCAAAAATTATCCATTTAGTTTGACCTATTTAGGGCCTCATAAAATTGCACGGCCAAATTCCCTCGGCATGATAGTTAACTAACTGCATCAATTTATGTGTAAACCTCAAAATTTAGGAGAAATAGTAAAAAACCTCAAAATTTAAAAATTAAATCACTAATGGCTCCAAGGGAATTTTTGACCTTCAAGTTATTGTATTTTTAGGTCTATCCAGGCACATCTCGGGTCATTTTTGACACAAATCTATCTGAGCCCACAAACCATTAGATTTTGGCCTAAAATAATTTATTAGTTTTGCTAAAATTTTAAATTAAGTCATTTTTAACATTTTATAGCCTCTTAAAGTTTCATGACTAACACGCCTACCTCGATCCTGATAAAGGTGACTCGGCACTCCAGGCACACTTTTGACACCTTAAAAGTACTATTCATATAGCCTCGACTTACGAGCATTACAGTTCTTCCTTTCTTAAGAAATTTTGTTCTTGAAATTACCTAGAGTAAATAGATGCGAATACTGAGTCTTTATTTTCTTTTTAGGTTCCCATATGGCTTTTTCCTTGTTATGATTCTTTCAGAGAACTTTAAGTAGGGGAATGGTTTTATTTCTCAGTTGCTTCACTTCTTGAGCTAGAATCTACATTGGTTCTTCTTCATAACTTAGGTCTAGCTGTACCTCAATATCTATTACTGGAACTACATAGGAAGCATATGATTTATACCTTATAATCTTTGAGGCATGAAACAAATTATGTATCTGTTGTAACTCAAGTGGCAAGGCTAACCTATAAACTAATGGTCCCACTCTTTTTATAATTTCATATGGCTCGATAAATATGGGACTCAGTTTCCCCTTTTTTCCAAATCTGAGCACTTTCATCCATAGAGATACTTTTAAAAAACACTCGGTTAGCCACTGCATATTCGATATCTCTCCCTTTCAAGTTAGCATAAGACTTTTGTCTATCAGTTACAGCTTTCAACCTTTCTTTGATAACTTTAACTTTCTCCTTAGCATTTCTAATCAAATCAAGCCTTGAAATATTATTTTCCCCAACTTCACTCTAGCATAAAGGAGTTCTACATCTTCTACCATACAGTGCTTCATATGTTGCCATGCCTAAACTGGCTTTATAACTGTTATTATAGGTAAATTTAGTTAAGGACAAGTATTGGTCCCAGCTACCTATAAATTCAATAGCATAGATACGTAACATATCTTTAAGCACCTGTATCACCCTTTTTGACTGTCCATTTATTTAGGGGTGAAAGATTGTACTATAAGTTACTCTAGAGCCTAAAGCTTGATGCAACTTTTTCCAAAACCTGGAAGTGAATCGAGTATCCCTGTCTAAAATAATGGTCACTTGTATGCCATGGAGTCTCACGATCTCATCTTTGTACAATCTAGCTAGTTCTCCAGAGAATATTCCACTCTTTGAAGGATGAAGTGTGTTGTCTTAGTTAATCTATCTATAATAAACTACATAGCATCACACTTATTCCTGGGTCATAGGCAATCCTATTACAAAGTCCATTATAACCTTTTCCCATTTCAATTCCAGTAATTCTATAAGATATAGCAATCTAGAAGGAACTTGATGTTTAGCTTTTACCTATTGGCATGTCAGACATATAGCCATATACTTTGCTACATCCCTCATTATACATGACCACTAATAATGAGACTTCAAGTGCAAGTACACCTTTATGCTACTAGGATGTATAGAATAAGGAGTTTCATATGCCTCCTTCAGTATCTATAACCTCAGGTCATTTATACTAGGTACACATAACCTGCCATGATAATACAAATATCCATCATCAGTTAGATCAAACCCTATTACCTTCCCCTTTTTAACTTTACCCATAATCTGTCACAACTATTCATCCTTCACCTAAGATTCTTTTATATGCAATCAAAAGCTAGGTTTAACCTATAATTTAGCTAAAATGTCATCTTCCACTTTGTATTGCAATCTAGCATTCATAGCTTCAAAGTTACCATGAATTTCTTGCTCAAAGCATTTGCCACCACATTAGCTTTCCCTGGGTGGTAATATCTCAAATAATTAAAATATTTGCCAATTTCAACTCCCTCTGAGTAATGAGATATTTTAGACTTTTACAGTCTATGTAGATGTAACATTTCTCACCATACAAGTAGTGCCTCCAAATTTTCAAAGCAAAAACAATTGTAGCTAACTCCAAATCTTGAGTAAGGTAGTTCCTCTCATGTGGTTTCAACTTTCTCAAAGCATATGCTACCACTTTTCCTTCTTACATTAACACAAAACCTAAGCCGTGAGGCATCACTATACATAATAAAATCCTTACCCTATTCAGGTTGAATTAGGATAAGAGCTTTTATCAGCATCTTCTTTAGAAACATTTTTGACATTTTACATTGCATTCAAAATTTACATTATTTCTAATCAATCTTGTCATAAGTGTTGCATTCATAGAAAATCCTTTCCCAAACCTTCTGTAATACCTAGCTAATATGAAGAAACTTCATATCTCTATCACATTCCTCAAAAGTTCCTATTCTAACACTTCCTTAACCTTACTGGGGTCTCCTCTAATAGCTTTTATTGATGCTACATGTCCTAAAAAAGCCACTTCATCCAGCTAGAATTCACATTTACTCAGCTTAGCATACAATTATTTCTCCCTTAGACTCTATAATACAACCTTGAGATGTTGTTCATGTTCTTATCTGGTTTTAAAATACATTAGGATATCATCAATGAATACCCTAATAAACTAATCAAGGTATGGTTGAAATACTCTATTCATTATGTCTATAAAAAGTTGATGAGGGATTAGTGAGCCTAAATGGCACTACTAAGAACTCATAATGCTAGTATTGAGTCTTAAAAGTAGTTTTAAGGATCTTAGCTTTTCTAACTCTTACCTAATGGTACCTAAATCTTAAATCAATCTTGGAAAATACATATGCACCTCTCAACTTGTCAAAAAGATCATCTATTCTGGGTAAAGGATATTTATTTTTCACAATGATATTATTCAGCTATCTATAATCAATGCACAATTGGAGTGACCCATCTTTCTTCTTTACAAACAACACAAGAGCTCTCTAATGTGAAATTTGTGTATGATGAAATCCTTATCTAATAAATGTTGTAATTGCACCTTTAGTTCTTTCAACTCATTAGGTGTCATTCTATAGGGAGTAATAAATACAAGAGTTACACTAGGATACACCTCGATCTTAAAATCAAGGTCCCTCTATGGTGGTAACCCTAGCAACTCATTAAGAAACACATTAAAGAATTTAGAAACTATTGGAATCTATTTAAGGTTTGGAGTGGGAGTATTTATGTTTGTGACATGTGTTAGGTAGGCTTCACACCCTTATTAAATGAGCTTTCTTACTACAATAGCTGAGATGAGATTATCTAGAAGGCTTCTCTCACTTACAACTATCATTTCATGTCTTTTTATAGTTTAGAAGGTTTGCTTCTTATTTTTACAATTTACTTTAGCCCGGTGTTTAGACAACCAATCTAGTCCCAAGATTACATCAAATTCATAGAAAAGAAACTCAATCAAATTAACAAGAAATAAATGTTCTTAAATCACTAAAGGACAATGTCTATACACCTGATTTATAGTCACATTCTACCTTATAGGATTATTTAGTTGAATGTTTATATTTACATGCTCTCATTTCAATCCTTTATTATGTGCTTGTGTAGTGCATACATAAGAATGTGTACATCCTAGATCTATCAATGCTAATACTAAAACATCAAATAAATAAAAAAGTACTAGTAATCATATTTTGGGGCTACTACTTCTTTACAAGCCCTAATAGCATATTGCCTAGCTAAGGCATGAGCTTCTGATCTTGTTCCCTGACTATCACTAGGCTAATCCCCTTTACCCTACCGCTATCCCCTACTCTGAGATGCTGCTATAGACACCTAAGTATAGGCACCTGCTATCTGTCTCTAGGGAGACTCTCTCTGATAATGATTCTTGGCACCACAAGTAAATCACTCTCCCTTTCTACTTAACCAACATTGCTCCTAGTGTCTCTTATTACATGTATTGCAAGTCGGGGTTCCATTTCTATTAGCTACTAGCCTTAAAGCACTAAAGGCTAGTAAAGGTAGTCAAGATCTAACTACAAATACCTATCCAGACCTCTATTATTGAGTTTGCATTTATGCCTAGTGCATTGACTGAGCCTAAGACTATGCTTTTATTCTTCTCTTATGACTACCTGGAACTGAACTAGACTTCCTTGTGGTGAATTATCTCCTCTTTTAGAAGAAATCCCTCTTCTCCTACACTATTTCTTCCATATCATATGTTAATGCTACCAATACTACAAAATTTGTAACCCTAAGGTTATCTATCTACATTCTTAGTTTTACATTCAACCCTTTTAGGAACCTCTTACATTTCTCCTCTTCATTATGAATAAACTCCTCAGCATACTTTATCAGTTTAGTGAAATTTTTCTCATACTCAGATACTATTCTTTTACCCTATTTCAAATCTAGAAACTCCTGCCTATTGTCCTTATATAATTCTGGAATATATCTCTTTCTTAACTCTTTTAAGAAAAATTCCCATGAGATCTGTTAATGACTTCCTCTTCTTAATAGTATCTAACCAATGAAATGCCATTTCCTAAAAAAGAGAAGTTGCACACTTTAAGCTCTCTTCTTCTGTACACTCTAACTATTCTAAGATTCTAAAGGTACTCTTAAACCAGTACTCTGCTCAAGCTATATCATCCTCATTTATACCTTAAAAGTCTACAGCTCCCATCTTTTTAAGCCACTCTAAAGGAGTTTTTTTTATGAAAGAGCTAGTTGTTGTAGGGTTAATAAAACTAGTAGAGGAGGTGGAATAATAGTTGTAGTGTGCCTGCGCAGATCCACTATCTACTATAATAGCACTAGAGATACTTGTGTCTATGGCAATACTTGTTCTTATGGCTACTGTGCAATATCATTAGGTTCTACTTGAGTGGCTGTTGTTTATGTCCCTTCCTTTTTGGGGCCAATCAAATAAAAATAGCGAAAGACTCAACTTATATCTCACTACTCGAGTCTCAAAAGATGAAAAGGAAATTAGAGAAATCCTAAGCTATTCCTATTCGATTTAGCCTAGAAAGAGTAAATTAGGGACCACAAGGTAGGAGTCGCCACCCAACTAGAGTTGGGAAATACCTTGTAAGGTTAAAACTAGAGTGATTAGGAACCCTACACTAATTTATACCTTAAGTTAATATGAAATTCAATTTGAATTTATAATATTATCCTTTTTTTCAAGCGGGTTTCATAATTAAAAATAAATCATGGATTTACATAAGAGAA
>CANXYI010209164.1:0-12215 GCA_948208565.1 Hura crepitans
CTTAGGTGGCCCTTTTCAAATTTTCTAACCTAACAACTTTTTTTAGATTTAGTTATAGGAAAAGCAGGAGTTGCTTGTACCCCCTCTTAAAAAGCTTTGGATTAAGTATGCTCTAAATCATCATTATAATAAAAGACTCGAGAGAAAACTCCACACATACGAGCAATTAATTGAATGGCTTAGTGATGTCATTGAAATTCGATAAAGATGTCCTTGGTGGAAGATCCCTTATTTCTCCTTGTCTTGTCATGCTGGGTGCATTCCCTTAGTTGGGCTGAGGCATGCAACATTTTATATCTTCTTCCTTTTGAACTATTGGCCTTTCAAAGAGGATCTTTAACACAACATTTCTTGTGTTCCTTTCCCAAATTATATAGACAACACATTGTGCTGAAAGATGTGCCTGATCATAAAGCTAGCAACATGAGTACAAATGATAATTACAAAGATTGGGTCATTAGTATATCAAGAGACAATAGGAAACTAGCATTAAAAAGAAAAAGTAAGGAGACAATTTCTACATCTAGAAAGAAAATACGTATCTAAACTTCTAGAGTTTAATTATTTGTATGACATTTCTCGCATAATAGGAGTTTGCATGATAACAATCATGACCGAGCATTTCTCCCATTAATTGCACTTAAAACTAAATTGCTTAATCTTGTTAAATATGTTAGTTGCCCTTTTATAATACTACCATTACTAATTACCCTTGATAGGTTTTCTTAATTAGACATTTTCTCTCAAGTCCCCTAATTTTTGCATGAAGTGCCTATTTTCAGGTTTTCACCTCATTGAGGTGTCTTAACTTTTTCCTAAGCCACCTCATTTGGGGTTTTAACTTAGCAGACTCTCTTTTTTTAACATAAATACTTCTTCAACTTGTCTAGGTTGACAAGTTCTAAGAATTCATTGCCTTTTAGGTCTGAGATCTTGACACCCCCATGCATGAGCTCTTCTTCACCGCGTATGGACCTTCCTAATTATGTTTGAACTTCCCTCTAAGGTCTATTAGTGAAGGCCTAGTGTGTTTTAGAATAAGATCAGCTTTTCTAATCGGACTAGGTTTGACCTTTTTATTATAGGCTCTAGCAAATTTCCTTTGGTACAATTGCATGTGATAAAGAGCCTTGAACCTCCTATCATCAACCAAAATGTGTTACTCATATCTCACCCTTGCCCATTCAGCTTCTAGAACTGTTAATTCCAAAGCTATCCTTAATGAAGGAACTTCAATGTCAACCAGTAGCACTGCTTTTATCC
This sequence comes from Hura crepitans, assembly GCA_948208565.1. NCBI lineage: Eukaryota > Viridiplantae > Streptophyta > Magnoliopsida > Malpighiales > Euphorbiaceae > Hura > Hura crepitans. Next base: position 1,264 of record CANXYI010209164.1, read on the forward strand.
TATTCTCTAGTGTGTAAGATGTAGCATTTGTAGAGGTCTTGGCAAATGTTATATAACCCCAAAGTGCAAATGGTAACATCTCATCCCAATCTTTGTAAGTGTCCATCATTTTCTATAAAATTTTCTTGACATTATTTTAGCTATTTCTACTGCACCATTGGCGTAAAGCCTATATAGAGAAGACTTATGGTGTTGGATTTTATATTTTTGTAGAAGTTACTTGGTCTCACCCTAAAATTGCACCCCATTATTTGAGATGACCTGTTGTGGCAACTAATACCTAGGCATTTTCCTTGTCCCCAGTTTATTGAAAGATTCATCCTCTACCCTCTTTGAAAAGTAGTCAATTGCTACCACTATATACTTGTGACCTCTTGCCATGGATAGTTTTATTTCTCTAATTATGTTAATGCCCCATGTAGAAAATGGCCATTGAAAAGACAAACTAGTCAGTTTAGTTGGTAGTAGATGACTTAGGTTGGCATAATTTGGCACTTATGGCATTTCTTGACAAAGTTACAATAATCTCTCTCTAAGGTTAACTAGTAGTGTCCCAATATCAAAATCTTCTTCACCAAGTTTCTTTCATTCATGTGTGGACCACATATGCCTTCATACACTTCTAGTAGAATCTTTTGAGCCTTCACCTCATCAACACATCTTAGTTGGACACCATCAAAGTGCCTTTTATATAGCATCCCTTAGAAGGAAATGAACTAAGTAGATAATTTCCATATGACCTTCTTATCCTTTTTAGTTGTATGTTTTAGGTATCTTTTAGTTTCCAAGTATGTTTAGATGTCATGATACCAAGCCAAGGCATTAGTGGCTTTCTTTACTACAATGCCTACTACACTAATATAGGTTGGGAACCTTAACTTGCTATAGTACATGTGTCTTAGTAGGTCCTTTTTGGTGAGATCAGATACTAGTATCAAGGTGGCTAAAGCATTTGCTACTTGGTTTTATTCCTGAGGAATATGATGAAAAGTACGACAATCGAATGCCTTAAACAAGTTTGTGATTATCTTGACATATCTACTTATATTCTCATCCTTACCTTCGCATTCACCTTTTACTTGCTATATTACTAGCATGGAATTTCCATACACATCTACTATCTTTGTCCCTATTGGAACAAAATTTCAAGGCCATAAGTGCATGCTTCGTATTTTGCAATGTCGTTGGTGGCCTAGAATTCTAATTTTCTAGCAAGGAACATTGTTCACATTCTGGATTGATGATTAACAATCTAGCAACTGCTCATTTCTAATTTACTACCTTATCAAAGAATACTTTTCATCCTTTTTGAGATATTGTCCCCAAGTATTCATCTAGAAACTTGAATTCTTTTTCTTTACACTCAATTGGCTATTGGGCTAGAAAATCTACCACTACTTGACCTTTTATCATTTTCTTGGTTATATATAAGATGTCAAATTCCTATAACAATAGAATCTATCAACCTATTTTACCTATCAAAGAAGGTGCAGTTTGTAGATACCTCAAAGGATCATGCTTGGCTACTGCCTCTACCTTATATGATTAAAAGTAGCGACGTAGCTTTTTAGACACCCAAATTACTCCCAAGTATATCTTTTCGACTTTTATTCATATAGGAGTAATTTCTTACTCAAATAATACACTATGTATTCTACTCTAACTTTATCTGCTTGTGTAATGAGAGCCCCAATAGAGGTTTCCTCTATTACATGGTACATGATTAAGGACTTTCCTAGTTTAGGTGATTTTAGGATAAGAGGCTTGGTTAGATACTGCTTAATGGCTTCAAAGGCTTTTTTGGCAATCCTTATTCCATTCCTTTGGTTGTCTTTTATATAGGAGCTTGATTATAGGCTCAAAAATAGACGTGAGTTTGGCTATGAACCGACTGATGTATTACAATTTAACAAGGAATCTTTTAACCTCTTTTTCTATTTAAGGGGCAGACATCTCCATGATAGCTTTTGCCTTATTTAGGTCCACTTTAATTCCATTCTTACTAACCACAAATCCCAATAACTTACCAAATATGACTTCGAAGATGCATTTCTTAGGCTTTAGTCTCATGTTGAATTGGTCTAGCCTATAAAAGAACTTTTCTAAGGCTCCAAAATGCCTTTCTCTTTCTGTGGACTTTACCATTATGTCATCCACATAAACTTCTACCTTTTTGTACATCATATCATAAAAGAGTTTAGTAGCCATTTATTTGTAGATTACACCTACATTCTTTAACTTAAAAGGCATTACCTTATAGCCATAGGTTCCCCATTATATTATGAAGGTTGTTTTACACTTGTCTATCACTTTCATACGGATCTAGTTAGACCTTAAGAATCCATCAACAAAGAGACACATGGCTACCATGGTTGCACTATCTACTAATACATCTATGTGCAATAAAGGGAAGTCATCTTTAGGCCATGCTTTATTTAAGTCTCAATAATCTATACACATTCTAACCCTTCCATCCTTCTTTGGCATGAGAACAATGTTAGCTAGCCAAGTAGGAAAAACTATCTCCTTAATGAACTTGGCCTTGAGTAACTTAACAACTTCTTCTTTAACCTTCTTAGCCTATTCTAGTCTTATTCTTATGAGCTTTTAGTGAACTAGAGTGATGTGATCATAAGTTGGGATAGCATGTTTAACTACATCTCAATCAATCCTAAGCATGTCTTTATAATTTCAAGCAATGATCTTTTCTTATTTTTTAAGTAATCTATCAAAATTTTATCTTTCTTTGGTAGTAATATCATAGGTAACTATTATATTTTTAGGATGTTCATTTATACCAAGTTTAAATGGGATAGTTTTTATCAATTAATGTTAAAGATGCTTATGTAATGATCATTTGGTTGTATGCTACCATTAAGAAAAACATCACACAAATAAGAAAACTCTCTGTTTATTTTATTAGAAAGGAAATTGTTCACCTCAAAGAGGTCAAACAAATGCATTTGATCAAGAAATAAATCACTGTCTAAATTAGACACATTTTCAATAGGAGCTAAGTATATCTATTTAACGACTGTGGCTATTAGGAAGACTTCTTCTGCCTACTAAACCTATTTCAAGTCACCTGATTCCTAATATATAACATCAACTAAGATCTCAAACCTAGGCTTGTAATGTCCATCAACTTATGTAGGCTTAGGAGTCCTATCATACTTTATTTTCTTCTGCCTCACAAAGTAGTCTTCAAAATGGTTCCCCTTTCTCAAACTATTTCCCATGCTCAAGTTATATCTTAACCCTTTTGTATCCTTCTAGTTTTTAAGCTATAGAGGCTCAATTCTCCCTTAAAGATTTTTTCCTGAATCAGCACCTGGAAAGAATTTCATCTTCTTCATGATTTTAGACACAATGGGGTCCATATAATCTTCATATATTCTAGCAACATGAAACCCTTAGAAAGGCTAGTTTGCAATGGCCAATATCAATAATACATGATCAATCTCAACCTTCATTATGATAATGTTTCCTTTATAGGGGAATTTGATCATCTGATGCAATGTGGAGGGGACTCTTGCAAGCTTGTTAAACTAAGGTCTTCCCAATAGGACTAAAAATATGGCTAGAATATCAATGATAGTAAACTTTACTTGATTAATAATAGGCCCCACTTGGATCTTAGCAATGAAAGATCCTTCTGATTGCCTTCTTGTTTTATTATATGCCTTGATGGTAATGCTAGAAGGCACCAAATCTTCTTTCTTTATTCCTAATCTTGCCAAGATCTTGACTGGATGGACACATAATGAAGAACTATCATCCACTATGGTGTATCTGATCTTCTTCCCATTCATCTTAGCTTTAACGAAGAGAGGCCAGTTGTGTTCCTTTCTTTCTATAGGCAAGTCTTCATCAGAAAAAGTTATGAGTCCAATCTTACTAGTCTTCATGACTTAGATGAGCTCTTTAGGAGTAGTGGTGGTAGACACAGCCATTTGCCTAAGGGCTTTAACTACCTTCTGCCTATGGGCTTAAGATGACATAAGTACATCCCAAATACTGGTATGAGCTTGTGTTTTTTTCAACTCCTTATGGACCTCATCATTTTCCTCATCTTTGGCTTTAGGTTCCTTTTCGGGTAGGATCTGAACATTCCTTTCTACCTTTTCCTCTATTTCTCCCTCAAGCCTTGTCAATTCTCTCTTTCCCTCTTTAAAATCCTCATCAGAGGATCCGTCCTAGAAATTCTTGCTCTCTCTAAACTCATTATTGCTCTTGCTATCCCAAAAAATGGTTAAAAGAATAGCTTCACTCTCTCTCACCCTCTCACTAATCTCTTATTTCAATCCATAGATGTCCCTCAAAACATACTCTTAAGGTAATCTTAACTTGAGAATGCAAGAATTTTAATGCTTAACAAGTGGGTTTGAATAGGCTTCTAGGTCCAATATTTGTTTTGAATCGATATGATCTTGAATAACCTTTTAAAGAAGTTTATAGTTGTCAATAAGATAACCTATCGTGTGGTAGTAGCTACAGTATTAGTCATGCCTATGATTGGGAGGCAATGGACCATTCAATAGTTATAGCAGGAGTAGCTGCAAGTTTCCTTCCTTCATATGTTTCCTTAAATACCAGGATAGTGACTTACCCAAATTAGAATACTGCTTGCCTTGGACTGCATGTACATCTACTGTTTTAGTGGTGCCTCTGGCATTGTTGCTTGACCTTTTGAACCTTTTATTTTTGATAGGCCGCCTCTAAATCAATGGCAATGTCTTTTAGTTATTCCCATATTATGATACCCTTAGCTATGAGCCCACTGTTCATATATCATTGGCATTCTTGATAAATATTTTAATTTGATCAATGTCTTTAAGCTTGTTTCACATCTTTAATATCTTAGCCCTCCACTTTTCCAAATAGTCTAAAAAGGTTTTGTTAGGCTTTTGCTTTATGGGCTTCAGATCTTTCAAGGTCACTTCAATACTAGCATTGTTAGAGTTTTGCTTGCTAAATGCTTGTAATGGTACCAATCTAAAGCCTAACTCATGAGAGACATACTAAACAAGCTTACAATTAGATAAGTTGGTTGCCCTTACAGCAATATCATATTACTTTCGTTGGATTCTAAGGTCAGTTATACCATTAAACTTGCTTAAGTCAAGCACTTTGATGTGAGACTCATCAAATGTGAATGCCTACCTAAAGTAGGTGAAATTTTAATAGGGTGGATTTGCTTGGTAAGCTAAACCTAAGCGAGTTGTGGATTGGCTTACTATTATGGATTGCCTTGTTAGGTTGAACTCCAAAGAATTATGGGTTGGCTATTAAATTGAATCCAACAATGTTGTGGATTGGGCATTAAGTTAAATCCTATAAAAGAAGTAAAAAATTATCATTTATTCAATATAGTAGATGGATGGTAGCATACCTCGCTTCTATTAAATGAAATCTCATGCTATTGTTGTGGTATTGGTTGAATTGGTGTAAAGCTAAATTCAAGAAGATGAGGTTGTTGTATTATAGTTATTGGATTGACTCGTAGTTAAATCCTACGAAAGAGGAAGATAGGTCTTTAGATTAACATGTAGATGAATCCCTAAAAAACAGGAAGATAGGTTTAAACCTTCTGTGATATTGAATTAACATGGAGTTGAACTTGAAAATGAAATTATATTAATGTCGAATTAACTTAAAGCTGAATTTGAAAAAGGGATAATTTTACAAATTGGCATATGGCTAAATTCATTTGGACAAATAAAGATATTAAGCAATAAAATTATTGCTAACACCCTTTCCTTAATGGAAATGGGGTAGAGGTTTAAAGCAAGTAAACCTCACTTTTTTAAGGTTATTCTTCAAAAGTACTTCAAGGATCAGGACAAAGTTATCCATGAGGCAAGGGATGCTAAGGAAAAGGATTTTGAAAACCTCCAACAAAAGGACGAAGCTGTGATTTGCTCCTTTTTTTTAAAGGAAATAGTTTGTTACCACCATTTCTTTAAAATAATTATGATGGCATTCATGGATAAACAACATTGATTTTAGATGCCAAGTTAGGGTTTTGCAAATCCATTAATAATCTTTAAAACAAGATTTGCTGGAAATTGATTTTTTTGTTAATTAAAGATAGTTTATTAACTTAAACAAATTCCACTCCATCGAGTCATGATATGGTAACTTTTAATGACAAAATAACATCTCGTCTAAGTTGAATAGAGATGTTGTGTTAGAAATAACTGAATTTCTCTAGGAAGATTTGAAAATGAAGGTTAAATCTATTAGTTTGAAAATAAACTAAGCAGATTGACCCTTTTTTTACCTATTTTATTCTTTAGCTAACATTTTTAACTTTGGAAACATTTTCTAAATGATAAAAAAAATTTTAAGGAAGTGAGAACATATGTAATTTGGTTGAAATGGAAGCTAAATCTAAATTATTAATTTTAAAATTAATTGAAAATGGATCAACTGTCTTAATTTTTTATTTGAGTAAAATTTTATTCATTTTATTGATTAGAAAAGTGAATAAAATAAATACATTGTTCCATTAGCCATAGATGGTGATGATCATTGGCCCAAAATGCATTTATTTGATTGGAAAAATGATTTTTAAGTTCATTGACCAAAAAATGACATATATATATTTTTTTCAATAAACTAATTCCCTCATATTTTCATATTTGGGTGCAAATTCTTGTCAAATTTTAAGTTCCATTCTTTTTCTGACATTGGTTTGATAGTTTTTGTAACCTTCAGGTCATGTTTTTAGACACCTTGGACAAATGAAGGCCCATATAGACATAAGAGTGCATGGATTAGCATTAAGTCTATGCAAAAGACATATATGTCTATGAGGTGATACATGCAGACTAGAGTCAAATGTATGGATAAACTACCGAGTTGGTCTATGTGAACATGACCAAGGGTCTGTAAAGGTGATCTGTGTTGACAAAGGGCTAATAGGAGGATAGGCTAGGATATTAGTTTATGCAGATGAAAAGGGTTAAGTCCGTATGGACTTGTCATGATAAAAGAAAACCATTGACCCTCTTCCCTTTATTTCACTTTCCTTATTCCTAATTTTATGTTTTTCTCTCTACTTTCGTGCATAAATGGCTTCTTCTAGTAGTTTTGACTCATTACCACCCTCTTTCGATGCTTATGTAGCTACCGATGAGGCTCTGATGGTACTATTACTACCATTGATAACTGTTTTGTTATCTCTATGACCTCTTATGCAAGTAGAGGACAACACAATGCCTATTTCAAAGGGCTTTATACCCTTCTTGAAGATTAACTGGCCCCAAAATATGGCTTCAGTGAATGAAATTCCTTTTAATGCTCCAACAATAATTTTGGCTAACTTAGCAAGCCATCTGTGTATTGAAACATACCCTTAGGTTCATTTCTTCCACTTTTTAGCTTTATTTTAGTTATTTTATTGCTTTTTCCTTCATCTTCTTTGATGTGTGTTGTTGTCTAGTTTGACAAGTCTATGTAAACTTAGTTTGCCTAAGGTAGATTTGGTTCATGTGGACCTACCCTTTGGTCAATTTTTTCTAAAATCATTAGGATAACATGTTGAGCATTTTTGTATATGGTAAAATAGAGGGTCCGTGCAAACTTATTGGGTGTTACTTAGAGTCTATGTAAACTCTTGTTTGTGTGTGTGTGAGGTCTATATAGACCTTTTGTGGTGATTTTTCAAATTTTATGCTTATTTTGTCTGCCAGTAAATTGATGGGTTTGCTATCTTGTGGTAGTCCATGCAGATTAGGATGATCTTAGCTATTTGTGGTATGTGCGAACACCTTTGTTTATGATTTAAGTCTATGGGACAAGCATTATACCTTACTTACCTGTGTTTACCTTTTCTTGTAGACACGTCTTAAGTGTAGGGGCACTTTAGTGGGCCAATAATAGTGGTATGCATCTATGCCTATTTTGGTGAAAAATTAGGTTGGAATGACTGGGTTTTAGACCTTTATCGAATAATTGAGATAAATCATGATATCACATAGTAAGGCAAGATCTCTATAGTCCATCAAAGATCAGTAAGCTAATATCCATTAACTCCTCTAACAAGGACCGATGTACTGCTTCGATAGCAAGGTGTTAGCAATTCATGGAAGATCAGTTGACTGATAACCCCTAATTCATCCAACAAGGACTGATGTACTACTTTAATAGCAAGGTGTAACTCATCGAAGATTAGTTAGTTGATAACCCCTAACTCATCCAACATCTACTGATGTACTGCTTTAATAACAAGGTGTAACTCATCAAAGATTAGTCAATTGATAACCCCTAACTCATCCAGCGAGGACTAACATATTGCTTTGATAGTAAGATGTCTATAATTCTTAAAAGATCGGTCAATCACTTCATTTTGTGACAAACTTACTACTATAAAGATGTGGTCTGTGTGGATGCTTCTTGTTATGGTTCGTGTAGACATAATGACTCTATCTAGTCTGTGTCTATTCATATGTGTTTGTACAGACTTGTTTTATGGTATGTACTAACCATGATCTTAGCTTCGAATGTGCCGAGGTCTGTGTGGACATACTCATTAGCTTTGGATTCTTTCTTCTTGTAGGACTAGGAGTGACATTTCTTTAGGTCTATAAATAGGCCTTTTATCACTAAACATACCATATTCTTTATGTCTCTCCTTTTTGGTCAACAGCTATCTAGAATTTTAGATTCAAAGGCTTCTTAGACTTTAACCATCCTTACCCTATTTTATGCTATCAGATTCTTAAGAAAAGTGAGGATATACGAAAATTTTTGAATGCTATTGTGCATTATTAGAACCCTATCTTCCATGTATTTGTCTTCAATCATTAAGCGATTGGCCTTACCTCAGAGGAATTTGCTACCATCATGAATTTCAATGTTGCTTTAGATGTTCATCTGGCTATTGCATCTTTTGAAGTTCATTACCCCATGGACATTATACTTGCCCTAGGGGTTTATCCTTTAGTGGCTCAAAAGATAATCCCAAGTATGGTTCCAATTTCCTTATAGGCAATTCTTGACTTTGCTAGTCAACTTCCCCTAATTCTATGGCATGGGTGAAATATGTGTTGTTATGTATTCTTAGTGACTTGTTAATGGTCACCTTCAAGGAAAAGTTTTATGTCTTTAAGGTGCTTCAGATTTTGACTGAAATTTATTCGGGCCACAATCCTTTTGCTATTATTTTGCCTGAGACCATCTAAGGTTTAGATGCTTTAAAAAGTGGCGACATTGACTTTATAGCTGGAAGTCCTCTTCTTTTACAGGTTTGCTTAGAGAGCCCATTTGTGTTTTGCCTCTAACTTTATATATTAGCCTTAACTTTTGCCTAGCACACCCTTAAGGGTGTTTGTACTAACAGGCTTGGCTAACATTTACTTAGGTCATCCTTTTCGAATTTTCTAACTTAATGACTTTTTTTAGATCTGGTTATAGGAAAAGTTAGAGTTGCTTATACACCCTCTTAAAAAGCTTTGGATTAAGTATGCTCTAAATCATCATTATGAAAAGACTCTGGAGAAAACTCAACACATATGAGCAATGGATTGAATAGCTTAGTGATGTCACTCAAATTTAATGGAGATGTCCTTGGTAGAAAATCCCTTATTTCTCCTCGTCTTGTCTTATTAGGTGCATTCCCTTAGTTGGGTTGAGGCATGCAACATTTTATATCCCTTTTCAAATCCAACAATAGTTTATTTTTGTGCAACGAGTCCCTTCTGAACCTTTAGGCTTTTAAAAAGGATCTTTAACATGGTATTTCTTATGTTACTTTCCTAACTTATAAAGACAACTCGTTGTGCTAAAAGATATGCCTAATCATAAAGCTAGCAATACAAGTATAGATGATAATTAAAGAAATTAGATTATTAGTATATCAAGAGATAATAGGACACTAGCATTAAAAAGAAAAAGTGAGGAGACAATTTTTACATCTAGAAAGAAAATGTGTATCTAAACTTCTAGAGTTCAATTATTTACATGACATTCCTTGCATAATGGGAATTTTCATGCCAATAATCATTACTAAGTGTTTTTCCCATCAATTGCACTTACATTAAACTGCTTAATCTTGGTAAATATATTAGTTGCCTTTTGATAGTACTACCATTACCAATAAGCTTTGATAGGTTTTCTTGATTGGATATTTTCTCTTAAGTCCACTAATTTTTGCATGAAGTGCTTGTGTTCAAGTTTTCACCTCATTCGGGTGTCCTAACTTTTGCCTAAGCCCCCCCCATTTAGGGTTTTCAACTTAGTGAACTCACTTTTTTTAATAGAAATACTTCTTTAGCTTGTCCAAGTTCACAAGTTCTGAGAATTAATTGCGTTTTAAATCTTAGATCTTGGCACCCCTATGCTTGAGAACCTTTTTCACTATGTATGGACCTTTCTAATTAGGTTTAAACTTCCCTCTAGGGTCTGTTAGTAAAGGCCTAGTGTGTTTTAAAACAATATTGCCTTTTGGATTGGAATAGGTTTGACCTTCTTAACATAGGCTCTAGCAATTTTCCTTTGGTACAATTGTATGCGATATAGAGCCTTGAGCCTCCTCTCATCAACCAAAATGAGTTGCTTATATCTCACCCTTACCCATTCAACTTCTAGAACCTTTGCTTCTAAAGCTATCCTTAATGAAAAATCTTTAATTCCAATAGGTAGCACTACTTCCATCCATACACCAGTGAGTAAGGTGTAGCATTTGTAAAGGTTCTAATAGTCATTATGTAACCCCATTGTGCAAATGATAACATCTTTACCCAATCTTTGTAAGTGACCATCATTTTCTATAAAATTTTCTTAACCTTCTTATTAGCTGCTTCTACTACACTATTGGTTTTAGTCCTATATGGCTAAGACTTATGGTGCTCGATTCTATATTTTTGTAGAAGTTGCTTGGTCTTTACCTTAAGTTACACCCCATTATTTTAGATGACCTATAATGGCAATCTATACCTACAGATGAT
>CANXYI010209178.1:0-10752 GCA_948208565.1 Hura crepitans
GGACATACATCATTCACATAATTTATTTTAGCCAATGCCAATAACAATCCATGTAACATGGCAAAATGTACACTACTTTACCTCTCATAATTTTTTTTCAAACCTCAATGAATTTGGCCAACTTAAGTACTCATTATAGGATAGATCATTCAAGCATTACATATCTCTAACTTAATTATATGCTAGCATACAATTAGTATACATTTCATACATATCTTTATACTCATGTTAAACACACCATGCATGTACACACCTTTACATGACTTTTAGGCACACTTTGGGCACTCCCACATAACCTAAATTCCATCTTAATTTCCACATTGGCACATGCTAAGCATTCAATTAACACTACGCTATAATCAATTTCAACTATACTTGATTATCATAACACTCATGCATTTAATGAATTTACATACACACTTTAAATGATGCAATTCACACATACCTATCATTTCTTACCAATTTAACATATAAACATTGTAACACTAAAAAATCTCAAGATTCGTGAATAGTGAATCTCGGGTCGTAAATAGTAATTTTTTGAGAAGTGAGCAAGTTTTTCTTTTTAATCAAGAGTTTATGTTATAAATAGGTGGTGAGTATAGTTTGGTATAAAAATAAGGATGTTTAGAAGTTAACTAGTGATAATGAGTATGATTGTGAATAGTACCTTCCCAAAGAGTGAATAGTATTTCTCAAAACTCAAGTTATACTAATTTTATCGTATAAAAGTAATAATTATAAAATATTTTTAGGCAAAGTTTAAAATGGAAATGAAGTTATTAAGATGGTTAAGAACAATAATGAAGTCTTTATGACAATGTTTTATGAATAGTGACACAATTACAGCTAAACCATAAAATATTTCATTTTTGCTCAGATGGACTCAAGAATATAACATCTTGAGGCTCAAATATTCTAAGGACTATGATGGGAGTAGAGTTAGAATTTTTAAATATCAGGAAGTGTTGTATAAAAATTAAACAAGAATAAAAAAAATCAATTTAACTTGGTTTTTCATGATTTTTAAGGATAAATTTTTTAAGACTTTTGGGAATTATTATAAGCGATTTATTGGGATCTTAGAAAGGTGTTGATTAATGAAAAAATTGAAGAACATAATTAAAAGTAGCATAAAAAGATGTTTATGGCTTGGATTTTTGTGGACCATTAGATCCACTTAAGTTTTAATTTAGGCCCTTGGATTTGAGTTATATAAATTGTCAAATAAAAGTCAAAGAGCAGCCAAGAGTAGCCCTTTCCCCTCCTTAAGGCCGACGGCCACCATTCCTAAACCTTTCCTCATTTTTTCTTTTTTTTCTTCAAAGTTACCTCAAATCCCATGTTTAAGCCGTATTTAAACCTCTCTAAAGCTTGATTATGGGTTTGATTACAAAAAATTATGGTGTAGAATTGAAGGATTTTTTAATAAGAGAGTTTATATAAATAGTGTCATCATCTCAAGTAAGTAGATATTTAAGGGGTTTTTATTTTTCTATGGTGTCTTTTAATCTCAATAAGAGTTATTTAAGGTTAATTTGATTTTTAGAAGCTTATGAATTTTTTTATGCACAAACCTATTATGTGAGTTGGAGATAGGAAGAGAAAAGGTAAGGATAAAGCTTCTTAAGGTTAAGGCTTATTTTAAGACAAATTGATTAAGTGTATTCATTATATTATGCTTAAATCTATTTATGTGTGAATCAAATTATGAAATAAATGCATTTAGTGTATGGAATTAATGTTAAATGATGTGTAAAGATGAATGCTAGTTGAATTATAATTAATACATACTTATATGGTGTTAGTTAATAAATTGAAATCATGTATAAATGATGTTAGTCTTGGTTGAAGGAGATATGTAGGCTATGATATTTGAAATTCACGATGAATTATTGATGATTCTTACAAACCAATAAGCTATGATATTAAGACCCAAGAAATATGTTCAAATGTACATACATGTCCAAGAATGCAATTTTGAGGAAAATTAGTCTAGTATGGCTACTATTTTGTATTTAAATTTAAAATATGATTAAACCTTCGAAAGGCTTATTTAGAATCTCAAAGTATGATCATGAAGCTTAACTATGTCTCATACCTATCAATTGTAAATGAAATAATGGCATGCCATATGTACCAATGTTCATATGATATGAAATATGTTCATATCATATGAACATTGGTATAATGGCATGCCATAATTTCATTTACAATTGATAGGTATGAGACATAGTTAAGCTTCATGATCATGCTTTGGGCTTCTAAATAAGCATTTCTAAGGTTTAATCACATTTTACATTTAAATACAAATTCATTCAAATTCAATCCCAAAAATGTTTATATATATATGCTACCAATTTGCCATCAACAAACATACAATCTAAGCATCAAAACATCAATTAATAACATGAAATTCATCAAATAATTCTCAATTTTAGCATATGAACTCAATTCAAAAACTAACATAAACCACATGAATTTCAACAGCAAAATATGGATTTGATTCATGTACAAACCCAAAAGTCAATGGAGCAATAGCAAAAAATGAAATTCAACCCACTTGAATGTGTTTCCCCTTAGTTCTTCTCCTCTTTTCTTCCCTTTCTTCAAAAATCAGCCATGGCACCCAACAAAAATTAAAAGACCCAAATAAAAATGCATAATAATTAGAATTATCAAGACAAAGATGGAATTAGAATAAAGTTTATATAATTACCTTATGAATTGGTGAAGAATTTATACCTTGGAGTTATTGTAGGTTAAAAGATGAAGTAGGAGAGTTTTGTTCATTGATTTTCTCTCCTATTGTTAACTTCTTTACTTATATATGGGTAAGGGTGGTTAGCAAGATTAATCTTTCTGCATCCATCCAATGACCCACATTTGATCTAGGCAAAAATTCCCACATAAAGCCTTTTCTTTAAACATCATTAATCCCTTTTTATCACTTGCATTCATGGAGAAATTTTCATTCTCAATTATTTTTCCTTGAAAATATATTTTCAAAATATATATTATTTTTGAGGCATTACAATCTTTCCCCTTTTAATTAATTTCTTCCTTAAAATTACCTAAACCAAATAATTTAGGGCATTATTATCTCAAGTTATCTTCTCTTTCCTATGTATCACTTTTCTTATTGTGATTCCTCTACAACACTTTAACTAAGGGAATCTACTCTAGCCAAAATTCAAAATAGCTCCTTTTCATATATCAAACCTGGGTGTAACTCAATCAGTTCAACTAGTATTACATGAGAAAGATCTAATTAATAACTCCTTAATATAGATACGTGAAACACATTGTGAATCTTCTCTATTTTAAGAGATGAAGCTAGTCTATAAGCTACTAGTCCCACACTCTTAATGATATCATATGGGCCAATAAACCTAGGACTGAGCTTACCTTTTCCAACAAATCTTAAAACGTTCTTCTAAGGTGAGACTTTAAATAACACTTTATCCCTAACTTCATACTCAATATCTTTCCTTTTCAAGTCTGTATAAGATTTCTATCGATCTAAAGTGATCTTCAAATTATCCTTGATAATCTTCACTTTTTCCTTAGTCTACCAAATCAAATTAGGTCCTATAACCTTGTTTTCACTAAGCTCAGTCTAGCATAAAGATGTGCAACACTGTCTACCATACAAAGCTTCATTAGGTGCCATTTTAATGCTAGCTTATCAATTATTGTTATATGCAAATTCCATTAATGACAAGAATCTATCCCAACCGCCTTTAAACTTGATGACACATCCTCTCAACAAATCCTCAAGCACATGTATGACTCTTTCTAACTGTCCATCATTTTATGGATGGAAAGCTGGACTGAAGTTTAATCTTATACCTAATGCCTCATGTAATTTTCTCTAAAATATCAAAGTCAACCTTGGATCTTTATCATACATTATTGATGTGACACCTTCTACTGGATTCCCAAAGAAATCCAATAAGTGGTGCACTTCCCAGTTGGTCACCCATCCTAAAATTGTCATTCAGGTCCATTTGTTTAACTTCTACCAATTTCCTTTATTTAATTCAATTAGGCTCTAAAACTTGGTTCTAACTTTATATTGGTTCCACTTAAGGTCATACAAGTTTAGTTATACCATAATTAGCCAGTTACTTGTATGTTAAATTCTTTTCTTAACTCCGGTAGCATAAGGCTTAGTTAATGTCTCAATTTAGGCCAATTCCTAAGGGCATATACTAAGTGTTTATTCATCCATTAAAACATATTCATTACATTTATTTTATATCATATCACTCTCATGTATTTATCTAAATTATGTCCAACCAATTATACGATAACATGTTCATATTATTAGACTTTATCGTACACACAAGTGAAACATACATGTTACCAAAGTTTCCATGCCATTTTCCTTGACATAGCTCTCAACCAATACATCAAAATGGTCTTATGTGTATATCTAAGCTAATTTTACTATCCTTACAAGTAGTTTAACATGTCACAAGCATAATTATATGCATATATCCT
Source organism: Hura crepitans (assembly GCA_948208565.1). Classification (NCBI taxonomy): domain Eukaryota; kingdom Viridiplantae; phylum Streptophyta; class Magnoliopsida; order Malpighiales; family Euphorbiaceae; genus Hura; species Hura crepitans. The sequence goes on from CANXYI010209178.1 coordinate 4,507, forward strand.
CATTATGAAGCTCTTTAAGCTATCACATGCTTAACATATGTCTTGGCCATAGCTAGTATTCTTAGACACAAGGATCATTCTAGCCTTTCGACATAACAAACTACTATTTCATCCATTTTAAACCATAATTCATGCATTCCACTTAAGTAACCATGCCATACATTTAGCAATAACTTTAGGCTATCTCTTAGCCAAACACAGTACCCATCTAAACCATACATTATGAGCCTAATATACACGCCATTTGTGCTTAATTATCTATACATGCTACTAACCAACATGCCAAGCTACACAAAATACACACACACACATACAAGGTCTCGGCTACTTAAAGGACTCATTATCATCATGCCTTTAACACTCCAATTACCAATATTCTCATAATACATCAATACCATGAACATGTGTATCACCTTAAACTACTTAAAAACCACAAGACACACACTCCCCCCCTTGCAAGATACCTCTCATTCACATAGAATTTAACCATCACCATAAGTTCTTTTCATTCAATCAACATACTAAACATTCATTCACCATGAAAATAAGCCATATATATTATTACCTCACTTTACTATACATTATAACTAATTTCCCAAAATTTTTTCCATATTCAACCCCCAAGTTCAACCCACAAAAATTACATGCATGAGATGAATGGTTGAGTGCACATATCTTACTTCAAATTGGAGAAAATCCTCACACTTTAAGCCTTCAAAAGCTCATAAAAAAGCCTTCAAACATAGCCTCTAAGCCTAGCCTTCCATCACGCCATTTGCAATTTAAAATTCCTCAAAATTTCACACATAACCATAAATGAAAATCCAAGTATATGGGCATCACTGGCTACCTCCAATCCCTTAGGAAAAATTGTGAGAAAACCAAAATCACTTACATTTGTACACTTGAACTTCTATGTTGACTTTGGCTGACATTGACTCCTTGTGTGATTTTTCTTGAATTATTGACCTTCTTTTTGCTCTTAAATCCTTCATAATTCTCTTTCTAACATATGGAAGTGAATTTAGTTGTCCATTAGATGTTGAAAAGCTTGATGAAGGAATAAAAAATGGTGGTTTTTCTCTCCCTATGGCATCAATAGCTCTAAAAAGGAAGAAAAAAGAAATCCAAGGCATTTAGTGGAATTGGCCTAGTGGCTAATTGTCTTGACAAGTTTACTTATCCCATAATGGTTGAGGTGGCATGGGTGGGTCCCATAGCCACCTGAACCTTCTAAAAATGGCTCGATTTCGGTAGAAAATTTGGAAAATTTTCAAAAATCATAAGGACCTCAAATAATTACTTCATTTGTTTTAAAAATCCTTGATTATTCCCATTTATATGCTCATAAAATTTTGTGGCCAAATTCCATTGATAGGGCAGTTTACAGACTACCTTGATTTATGTGCCAAACCTAAAAATTATGAGAATTTGTAAACAACCTTAGAATTCAAAAATTCCTTCACTAATGGACTTAGGGGAATTTTTGACCTACAGGATATGGTATTTTTAGGTCCATCTGAGCACATCCTAGGTCATTCTTAGCTCGACTCAATATAACTTTACAAATAACTAGTTTATAGCCTAAAATGATTTATTGGTTCTGTTAAATTTGTACTTTTTGCCTATTTCATCATTTTAAAGCCCCTCAAAGTTTCATGACTAGTGCTACTACCTTGGTTCTCATGTAAGTGACCCGACACCCTAGGTGCACTTCTCGAACCCAATGGCACTATTCACAAAGCCTCGATGCACAGGCGTTGCAGTTCTTCCCTTCTTAAGTAAATTTTGTCCTCAAAATTACCTAAAGTGAAAAGGTGTGGGTATTGTGCTCTCATCTATTCCTCTAGCTCCCAGGTAGCCTCTTCAGTGTTATGATGCCTTCATAGCACTTTAACAAGTGGTATGGACTTATTCCTTAATTGTTTCACCTCATAATCTAAAATCTATACAGGCTCCTCTTTATAGCTTAAGTTAGGCTATATTTTAAAGTCCATCACCAGAATCACATGTAAAGGATCCGATCTATACCTTCAGAGCATTGAAACATGGAAAACATCATGAATCTATTATAGCTTACGTGGCAATGCTAGCCTGTAAGCTAGAGGTCTAACTCTCTCTGTAATTTCATATGGCCCGATTAATCTAGGACTCAATTTCCCCTTTTTCCTGAATCTTAACACTTTCTTCCATAGAGATACCTTTAAGAACACTTTCTCACCTACTGCATACTCAATATCTCTCCATTTCAGATCAGCATAAGATTTTGCCTATCCACTATAGCTTTTAGTCTATCCCTAATCACCTTTACTTTTCCTTAGCATCTCTAATTAGATCAACACCTAATATTTTACTTTCCCTAACTTTACTCCAACAAAAAGGAGTTTTGCATCGTCTACCATACAAAGCTTTATAAAGTGCCATACCTAAACTAGACTGATAGCTATTATTATAAGCAAATTTAGCTAAAGATAAATACTAATCCCAACTACCTTTAAATTTAATGGCACAACCCCACAACATATCCTCGAGTACCTGTTTCACCCTTTCTGACTATCTATTAGTCTAAGGATGAAAAGTTGTGCTATAGGCCAATCTAGTACCCAATGCTTCCTATAACTTCTTCCAAAACCTGGAAGTGAAGCGAGGATCTCTATCAGAAATAATAGTTACTGGTACACCATAGAGTCTAACTATTTCATCAATATACAACTTAGCCAATTTTTCCAAAGAATAATCCATTCTGATTGGAATAAAGTGAGTTATTTTTGTTAGCCTATCAACAATCACCCACACAGCATCACATTTACTTCTGGTCATAGGTAAACCTATCACCAAATCCATTATCACTTTCTCCCACTTCTATTTTGGTATTGCTATAAGATGCAACAATCCAAAAGGAACCTATTGTTCAACTTTTACCTATTGACAAGTCAAACATCTTGCCATATATTCTACTACATCTCTTTTCATTCTTGGCCACCAATAATGAGATTTCAAATCTAGATACATATTTGTACTCCCAAGATACATATAATAAGGAGATTTATGTGCCTCCTTCAATATCTGTAGTCTTAAGTCATCTGTACTAGGTACACATAACATGTTCTGGTAATACATACATTCGTCTTCTATCACTTCAAACCTAGTGGCCTTCCCTTTTTAACTTTACTTACCATCTGAACCAACTACTCATCTTTCATTTAGGTCTTCTTGATCTACTATTGAAAATCTGGTTTCACCTATAGTTCAGTTAAGATAGCATCTTTGGGAGTATACTGCAACCTAGCATTCATGGCTTTTAAAGTTACCATGAATTTCCTGCTCAAAGCATCTACCACCACATTTGCTTCCCTTAAATGGTAATCAATCAAATAGTTATAATCTTTTATCAATTTCGACCACCTTCTTTATCTCAAATTTAACTCTTTCTAAGTAAAGAGGTATTTTAAACTTTTATAGTCTGTATAAATATAGCATCTTTCACCATACAAATAGTGCCTCTAAATTTTTAAAGCAAATACAATAACAGCTAGCTCTAAGTTATGAGTAGGATAATTCCTCTCATGTGGATTCAATTGTCTTGAAGCATAAGCTACCACTTTTCCCTCCGCATCAACACATAACCCAAGCCATTAAGTGAAGCATCACTATATACTGTGATATCCTTACCTTATTCAGGTTGAATTAGGATAGGAGCTTATGGTCACAACTTCTTCACTTTCTCAAAACTTTCCTGACATTTATCTTTCCACTCAAATTTTACATTCTTCCAGATTAATCTTGTCAAAGGAGTGGCAATTATAGAGAACCCTTTCATAAACCTCCTTTAGTACCATGCCAATCCCAAAAAAACATCTTATCTTTATCACAGTATAAGGTGGTTCCCATTCTAACACTGCCTTCACTTTACTAAGGTCGACTTTGATTCCTTCTGCTGAAACTATATTTCCCAAGAAAGCAACTTCATTTAACCAAAATTCATACTTGCTCAGCTTGGCATACGATTATTTCCCTCTTAAAGTCTATAATACAACCTTGAGGTGTTGTTCGTGCTCTTCCCTAGTTTTAGAATACACCAGAATGTCATCTATAAATACCACCACAATCTAATTTAGGTAAGGTTGAAAAACCTTATTCATCAAGTCTATAAAGGCTACTGGAGCATTAGTGAGTCCAAATAGCATCACCAAGAACTCATAATGTCTATATATGGTTCTGAAAGTAGTTTTAGGAATGTCAGCTTCTCTGATTCTCAACTGATGATACCCAAATCTCATATCAATTTTTAAAAACATGTATATACCTCTCAACTGATAAAAAAGGTCAGCTATTCTAGGTAAAGGGTATTTATTCTTCATAGTCACCTATATTCAATTGCCTGTAATCAATACATAGTTGGAGCGATCCATCTTTCTTCTTTACAAACAACACAGGTGCCCCCTAAGGAGATACACTAGGTCTAATAAAACCCTTGTCTAATAATTCTTACAACTATACTTTTAGTTCTTTTAATTTAGTAGGTGCCAATCAGTATGGAGTGATAGATACTAGAGTTATACCAGGGTATACCTCAATTTCAAAATCAAGCTCTCTTTGAGAAGGCAAACTTGTCAACTCATTAGGAAATTTAGAAACAATTGGGATATGTTCAAGATTGGAGGGGGAAGTATTAGTATTAATGGCATGTGCTAAGTAGGCTTCACACCCTTTTTAAAGAAGTTTATGTCCTATGATAGCAGAGATAAGGTTGTTCAGAAAACTTCTCTCACTATTCACTATCATTATATATCCCTCTACAGTTTGAAGGGTCAGCTTCTTATGTTTATAGTCAATTATGGCTTGATGTTTAGTCAACCAATCCATTCCTAGTATCACATCAAATCCATAGAAAGTAGGTCAATTAGATCAGCAAAAAATTGATGTTAATGGATCACTAAAGGACACTGCCTATATACCCTATTCACAGTCAGACTTTATCCTATAGGATTACTGACTCTGATATCTATATCAACATGTTCAAACTCTAATCCCCTATTCTATGCTTGTGTGGTACATACATAAGTATATGTAAAACTAGCATCTATTAATGCCAAAACTAGAACATCAAATAAATAAAAAGTACTAGTTATGATGTCTGATGTTGTAACACCTTCTCTGGTTCTCACTGCATACTATCTAGTTAGAGCACGAGCCTCGGTCCTTGTACCCTGACTAGTACTAACTTGGTCCCCTCTATTCTATCTTTAACCCCTATTATGAGGTGTAAGTATAGGTGCCTAAGTCTGAGCACCCTCTGGCTGTCTCTAAGGACACTCTTTCTAATAATGATCCTTGGCACCACAGTTGAAATAGTCCCCTCTTCTTTCTAGTCTACACTATCCCCAATGTTATTTATAGCAAGTATTACAAGTCAAGGGTCCATTCCTATTACTCGTTGTGGCAAGAGCACTATAAGCTCGAGGAGGAAATCAAGGTCTACCTATAGAAGCTTGTCTAGATCTCTGAGACTATGTCTATCTCTACCCCTGGTACCTTGACTAAAACTGATATCAAGGCTAAGACCAAGACTGTCCCTCTCTTCTTCTCTTGTTATCACCTAATGTGGCACTTGACTGCCCTACAGTGAACTACCTCTTCCTTTAGAAAAAGTCTCTCCTTTCCTACACCATCTCTTCCATATCAAATGTAGCTGCCACCAGTACTATAAAATCTTTCTCTCCTAGGTTTGCAATCTACATTCTCAACTCTACATTTAGACCCATCAAAAATCTTTTGCATTTATCTTCTTCATTAGGAATAAATTCTTCAGTATATTTTAATAATCAGGTAAAGTCCTTCTCATACTCTGACACAGTCCTCCTACCCTACTTCAGGTCAAGGAACTCCTACTTTTTCTTGTCTTTATATGATTTAGGTATATATTTCTTCCTGAAATCTTTAAGGAAAAACTACCATGTCAAGTTTGGAGGTGCTTTTCTCCTCTTAATAGTGTCCCACCAACTATAAGCTTGTTTTGGAAGGAGATAGGTAGTACATTGAAAACTCTCTTCCTCATTACACTTTAGCTGTTCTAATATTTTGAAGGTTCTATCCAACCAATACTCAGCTCTAGCAACATTATCTTCCTTCCTCTCTAAGAAATCAATAGCTCCCATCTTTTTTAACCTTCTAAATATGTTTTTTGTAGAAGAGTTGGTGGAGCAACTGGTGTTAGAGCTAGAGGAGGTGGAGGTGGAACAATAG
>CANXYI010209189.1:0-11049 GCA_948208565.1 Hura crepitans
TTCCTATGTAGTTCGAGTGATGGATATTGAGGTATAGCTAGACCTGAGCTATAATGGAGAACTAATATAGATTTTAGCTCGAGAAATGAAGCAACTGAGAAATAAAACAATTCCCCTAGTTAAGATACCTTGAAAGCACCATAATTTAGAAGAAGCCACATGGGAACTCGAGGAGTAGATGAAAATTCAATACCCATATCTATTTCTTCCAAGTAATTTCGAGGATGAAATTTCTTAAGAGGGGAAAAACTGTAATGCCCATGAGTTAAGGCTCCACAAACAGTACCTCCGATGCTCGAAAAATGTGCCCGTACTTTTAGGTCACCTTCACGAGGCCCAAGGTGGGGTGTACTAGTCATGAAACTTTGAGGGGCTTGAAAATTATGAAAATGACTTAATTTAAAAATTTGGCAGAACCAATAAATTATTTTAGGCTAAAATCTAGTAGGCCATAGGCTCAGATGGACTTAGGCTGGGAATTAATCGATATGTGCCCGGACAAACTAAAAATACCATACCTTGAAGGTAAAAAATACACCTGAGACCATTGGTGAAGGAATTTTTAAATTCTAAGGTCATTTGTTACTTTTCTTAATTTTAGGTTTTGCATGTAAATTGAGGTAGTTAGTTAACTATCCTGCTGAGGGAATTTGGCTATGAAATTTTATTAGCCTTTAAATTGGTCTAATTGAGGATTTTTAAAACAAATGCAATGATTTTTAGAGGTTTAAGTGAATTCTAAAATTTTCCCAAATTTTTTGCCAAAATAAAGCATTTTTTAGGCACTTGGGTGACATATGTCATCACTTGAGCCACCTCAACCACTATATATACCCCCCTTATTCCACCTAAGCCTCCACTTTGCACCTACCACTCACTCACCTCCACTTTCTCCTTTCTTCCTTCTCCCTCCCTCGATGCCATCCTCACATTCACCCCTCTATTTTTATGGTTGTTCAAGCCTAATTCAACCTCTAATTATCATACAAAATTCCATTAATGAGTTGCAAATTGATCTTTAAAGGCTTAGAAGGCAAAAGGAAACCATAAAATTCAAGAAAATTTAAGTCTCTTCAAGTGTACATAAAAAGAGCTTAGGAAATTAACTTTGTGTGTGTAAGTATGTCCTCTCTTTTTATTTTATTTCCTAGGGGATTTTTTCATTCTAAAGAGGCTTCTATCTTTAGATTTTGGTTTGGAGGCTTGAGGAATTTTTGGTATTTTTCCAAGTTATTACCATGTGTATATAGGCTAAACGGAAAGTAAAGTGTAATAAGGCAATTCACAAGTTTGAAGTGTAGAAAAGGCCTTTCATTTTAGAGAGGTATATGAGTCTAATGCATTTGAGGCATGATTTGCTAAATTCATGTGTGATTTGGAATGCAAACTTGTATAAAACTTGTAGTTAGGGTGGCTAGTGTATGTATAATGGTGTGTTATGCTTACATTAAGGTTATTTCCATGCTAAATGAATAAATTATGTGATGATTTGGTGGAAGAAATGCGGGAAAGGTCATGGCCTCACTTTGTTCGAGAGGTGTGGGTGTGTGTATGGTATGTGTATGGTGTGATTTATGTGGAAATGTGATGGTTTTTAATGTGGTTGATATGGAAATGTATGAATTATGCATATGGATTATTAAAAAAGGAAGCTTTAGTGGGGTCACTTTGAGTGGTCGAGAGGTTCCTTAGGGTGCCTTAAGTTGTAAGGCATGGTAGTATGGGACATTGAATGGGAATTAGTATGTTAGGGATGGTGTTGTAGGTATATATGGTGAATTTGATGGAAAAAGGCATGTAAGCATAGTTTAATGGTATGGCTGAGGCTTGTACAAGGCATGTCAAGGCTTGGTTTGTATGTCATGTGATGTGTGTGCATGTATGTTTATTTAAGTGATGCCAATGTATGTTCATACATGGATTAATGTGAAGAAAAACATGGATATGGCCATTTTCAAGCTTTCGCTAAGAGGTCTATAAGGTAAGTTTGGCATGATAGGCATGTTATGATATGGTATGTGTGTGTGTGTGTGTGAATGGCATGGCATTTTTAGTATGGAATGTGTAATGTGAACTTGGTATGAAATATGTAAATTTATGTAAGTAATGAGGCATGAAAATGGATAAAGATCGGTAAGGAATTAAAAGTTAGAATGAGGTTTAAAAGAGACTTGAAAATGGTATAAAATAGCATGGTAAAATAGACTTTAGATGGAACCTAAAATGGCATGAAACTTGAGCTAAACTTTGGACACTTTAAAATGATTGTATGAAATGAATTTGAGGCCTCTTTTTAAGCCATTTGAGATGTGTAATTTGATATGGCTTTAGGCCTATGACAATGTGTCATAGTGGTTGCAAGTGGCATAGGAAAAGTGCTAAAGAAATGATATATTTTGGACCTATGATGGTGTATGTAAAATATAAAAGTGACCTATAACTATCATGGAAAAATGAATTATTGACTTAGACACTAAAACTGCTTTGAACATGGACATAAATGGACTTAAAATAATGGCTTAGAGTAAATTAAAGTAGACTTAATGATACCTAAGAAAGTGACCTAAAATGACTTAGAAAAATTGACCTGTAACTGTCCGATAGGACAAAAAATGACTTGTATCTATCCAAGTCAAATTTTGACAGTCAAAATAAATTCATAACTATCTAATTTGCACTTTTAAATATTATAATATGATGCTCAATAAATAAATGGACATAAAATAAGGTTAGATGGCCCATTAGTTAGACACCCACTAAATGGGTTAACTGGTCAACTTAAATATTAGCAACTAATAGATATTTGATGTTGATTTTTTAGATATTTGGTGGTCTACAAACTGATCCCTACTATCCTTTGGAAGTGTTTGATGTGAATGATTATATGGATATTAGGTGGTTTACAGACTAATCCTTGCTATCCACTGAAGTTTCTTGCTGGGATTTTTTGATATTAAGAGGTCTACAAATTGATCCCTACTATCCACAATATGATTGGTGGTTTATTTGTTCGAGATATTAGGAGGTCTATAGATTGATCCTTGCTACCTCTTATATGGACTAAGAGGTTCAAGTGAACTGATCCCTGTTATCAAACCAGGCCAGTGCAACAGTCGTGGTTCAAAATGTGGGCCACTGCATAACTTTTTAGTTCCCTTTAGATCAAGTGTCTTTAAGTGTAGTCTATTTAGTTGAGCCTATCAAATTTAAATTGAATTAATGTACATACCTATTTGATGACAATTCATTGAATGACTAAATTAATTTAAATAATCACAGTGGTAAAATTATAATTAAATAAATTGGGAGACTGATTAATTTGAATTAGTACCTTGTATGAAGTTAAACTCTGCATTGCATTTATAGCCTGTTATTGCATCTGAGTGCCTATATATGACATGTTCTTAATGCGTTAGATTAACCACTGAGTTTTATGCTCAGTGTACTAGTGTTTTGATGCACAGGTTGTAAAGGTAAGCAGTCCAGCCTTAGAGATTGTGTAGTGTAGCAGCACAAACTATGAAAGGTACATAGAAGTTTTTTTCTTTGTTTTAGCACTCATGTAAAAATTGTAGGTTTTGGGTTTAGCATGCTTAGAGGTTGCTTATGTCTGTATATATTAAAAAGTTAGGTGGGATGTATATAAATAGGTTTTTTGTCTAAATGGTATATTTTCCATGGCTTGTTTTTATAAGTATCTGATGATTATGGGCCTAAGGCCTTATTTGATTGTGAAATATTATTAATGTGTGATAAGAATATTGAAGGGGACTAGAAGGGTCTAGAAGAAGGAGTTAGGTTAATAATATTATAAAAGAACTATTATAGGTGAAAAAAAATTGGAATGTCACCCGTGTAGTCGTTGTGCTTCCTAATTTTCTATAACATGTAGAATGTCTGTTAAATGGTTTTCTAGGCATGTTATACCTCATATATGAATGATTAAGCGTTAAACTAAGGAATTAAGCAGTATTTGATAAAGTTTTTAAAGCAGCATATAAGTGTTAAGGAGTTCAGACCTAGAGCAATTTAATGATGGGTGACCTGGTAGGAAGTGCATTGTCTGTTGGGTTTCTTCGAGAATATGGTAGAGGTGTCACAGATGATCTACCACAACTTATATTGAATCACACTTGCTCTTTTTCATACGCAATCCAACCATGAAATCCATTATGACTCTATCCCATTTCCATTCTAGTATTGCTATGGGATGAAGCAACCAAAAAGGAACCTGATGCTCTACCTTTACTTGTTGACAAGTATAGCATTTGCTCATATATTCTGACATATCTCTCTTTATACCTAGCCACCAATAAGAAAGTTCCAAATCCTTATACATTTTAGTGCCACTAGGATGCATAGCATACGAAGCATTGTGAGCTTTCTACAAAATCTATTTCTTTAACTCTTTCGCATCTAGAACACTAATTTTTCATGATAGTACATAAAGCTATCTCTTTTTATTTCATACTTTGTTGGCTTCCCCTCTTGGATAACACCTATAACACTTATCAATTTGTGATTATCTTGTTGACACTCAATTTTTTTGTAATACACTAGGCCTAACTTGCATCTCAGCCAAAAAAGCATCATTATCCAGAAGTTATAGGCAAACATGCATAGTTATAATGGCTAACATAAACTTCTTGCTAAGTGTATCTATTGCTACATTAGCCTTCCTTAGATGGTAATCAATCAGGCAGCCATAATTCTTGATTAATTCCATCTATCATCTCTGTCTCAAGTTTAACTCCTTTTGTGTAGGAAGATACTTAAGACTCTTATAATCAGTGTAGACATAGCACTTCTTCCCATAGAGATAATGTCTTTATATTTTTAGAGCAAACACAATGGTTGCAAGCTCTAAATCATGAGTAGGGTAATTTTTCTCATGTGGCTTTAACTGTCTTAAAGTATAGGCAACAACCTTGTATCTTACATTTGAGCACACCCTAACCCATTATGAGATGTATCACTAAATGTAGTGAAATCTTTCCCTAAAACTAGCTGTATAAGAATCAAAGCCTCCATTAAGGTAGCTTTAAGCTTGTTAAAGCTTTCCTAACACTTGTGGTCCCAAATAAACTAGACATCTTTCCTTAATAACCATGTCATAGGGGCTAGTATTAATGAAAATCCCTTGACAAATTGCCCATAATACCCTGCCAACCTTAGGAAACTCCTAATCTCTATGGTGTTCCTTGGTGGCTTCCACTCCATTACTGCTTTAATCTTATTGAGATCAACTCGAATACCATTGGCTAAGGCTATGTGCCCTAAGAAAGATGCTGCACTCAACCAAAACTCACACTTGATAAGCTTGGCATAGAGCTTTTCTTCTCTTAAAATCTAAAGAACCGTTCTTAAATGTTGTTCATGCTCTTCTTTGTTCTTTGAAGAAATAAGAATATCGTCTATGAAGACTACCACAAACTGATGAAGGTAAGGTCTAAAGACTCTATTCATTAGGTCAATGAATGCTACAAGAGCATTGATAAGCGCAAATGCATTACCAAGAACTCATAATATCCATACCTTGTCCTAAAAGCAATCTTCACCACATATATTCCCTTACTCTCAATTGATAGTACCTGAATCTCAAATCTACCTTAGAGAACACTCTAGCTCTTCTAAGCTAATCAAATAAATCATTGATCCATGGTAAAGGATACTTATTCTTAATGGTCACTTTATTCAACTATTGGCAATCCATATATAACTGAAGTGAACTATTCTTTTTCTTGACAAACAGGATCTATGCTTCCCATGTTGAGACACTCGGTCTAATAAAGCCTTTGTCTAGAAAATCTTGCAATTGCACTTTTAACTCCTTTAACTCAGCTAGCACTATATGATAAGGCACTATAGATAATGGAGCAGTGCTAAGTAGAACTTCAATGCTAAACTCAAGTTCTCTTTCTAGTGGCAAACTTGGTAATTCTTCTAGAAAGACAACAACAAACTCAACCACCACTGGTATGTAACGAGCATTTGGCTCTTATGTTTTGGTGTCATATATATAGGCATGATATCCTGATAACCCTTCCTTATCATCTACCTAGCTATGACTATAGATATCACATTAGACAATAAGTTGATCCTCTCTCTAATAACTATGATTTTAAACTTATCATCAGCTTGAAGAATCAACCTTTTATACTTGCAATCAAGAATTGCTTGATATTTGGACAATCAGTCCATGGCCAATATCAGGTAAAAATCATTAAAAGGTAGTTCTATCAAGTCAGTAGCAAATTGATGGTCTTGTACCCATAAAGGGCAATCCTTATATACTTAGTCAACTACCACATGTTAGCCTATAGGGTTACTAACAATGATCTCTAGGTTAAGTGGTTCTGAAACTAACCCCCAGTCTCATAACTGAGATGTGCAAACATACAAATGTGTAGACCTAAATCAATTAAAACTAATATATGAGAGTCAAAAAGGAGAAAGGTACTATCTATAATGTCTGACTCATCCACATCCTCTCAAGCTCTAATGGTGTACTATCAAGCAGGATCTCTGTGCTCATGTCTGGACTCTATTTTATCCCTCTAAGCTCTCTGAACTCTCTCTCCTCAACTTTCCTTTTGGCCTCCAGTATGTGTAGGCATTAATCTCTATCCCACACTTTATCTCTTAAGACAATCTTCGTGAATATGACTCGACTGTCCATAACTAAAACACACACCTACCTTGTTCTTCCAGCAATCTCCCTTATGCCTTTGAAATAAATTTGGCATTAAGGAACTTGACTACTTTAACTATTGATCCTAGTGTATTAGCAGTTTAAGACTACTACTATCTAGCCTTACCCTTCCCACTCTGTGCTATCTTCTAATTATGCCCTTGCTTCTAAGATTGATGTGCATACCAAGGGTAAAAACCCTTATACTTCTTTCCTAATAATGGAGCAGCATTAGATACTCCCTAACTAGTTAATCTTTTCTTTTAGTAGAACTTTTTCTTCTCTTTTTATACCTCCTTAATAGATCTGCATTCTGATACTAACTGGGAGAAATCTTTGATCATCATCTGTAACACCTAAGACTCGACGTTAACATGCAAACCCTTCTTAAAATCTCTTGCACTTGTTTGCCTCTATGGTGATGGTATCCTTAACATATCTGCTAAGCATGGTAAACTCCTTCTCATACTCTCTTATGGTTATCTAGTCTTGCTTGATATCTATGAATTGTTGCCTCCTATCATTAAGATAGTCTTTAGTGATATACTTCTTATGGAACTTAGCCAATAATAACTCCTAAGTCACTTGATCCTCTGGCTTGTACTTAATAAGATCCTCTAACCACTTAAATGCCTTTTCTTATTGGAGTGAGGAAGTATATATCACTTTCTCTTTTGGTGTGCATTGCATTTGCTTTATAATCTTCTTCATGCAGTCCAACTAGTATTTTACTTTCCCAAGATCCATCTTGCTTTCTCCCTTAAAATCTTTGGCTCCCATTTTCTTAACCCTCTTTATATATGTCTTTTGGAGAGCTAATGGGACCTTTGAATACTATGATGGTGATAGAGCAATAGCTATAGCTTACCTCAACTGTTAGAGCATATCTTGCAAGAACACTGGTGAGGTTTGTCTTGTAAATAGTGTATGTCCTACTGCACTAATAGACGTAAACCTAACTCTTGTGGCCTCAGGTGCCATAGTAATTAGAGTGTGACTCTCGACTTCCTCCTTACTACCTTGTGCTAAAGCACTCATTGTATCTATAGGTAAGAAAACAATTTCGATAAGCCTCAACATCAAAACTTATGTAATGTATACTCTAGACTCTAAGGCACTCATATGTTAACTAGAAATGCCTAAATTAGAGCTCTAATACCAATAAATATGACACCCCAGAATCTAGACCAGGTAAGGGGTGTCACACTAGTGGAACATAAGCTTTCACAAAGTGTATAAAAAGGGAGGTATGTGAATTGAAGAGGAATTTATAAGTATGCATAAAAGAAAATTTTGTAAGTTAATAAAATGAAAAATATTTATATATTAACTATAAAGGGTAAACTCTTAAACATTATAGCAATTAAACTTTATGGAAATGGTAATAAAATCATAAGAAATAGCTGATTATAAATTAAATAATAAGATATTATAAAGCTAAGAAATCTAGAATGATAAATAAAAATATATAATGTGTGTAGAGATATATATAATTATATTAAAAAGGAGAAATTTCATAGAATATAGTAATAAACGAAAGTGTATAAGAGAAAGTGAAATAAAAGAAATATAAGATACTTAGAAATGATTATAAAATAATTTTTATAGATCAAATGTTTAAAAGAATAGATACATAAATACATTGAAACACATATGCAAGCGATTAGTTATATTTAAGTAAAATAAATTCCATTAATCGTGTGGAAGCTAGGGAAAATTTTAAGATATATGTGCATATGTAAATGGGTAAGGAGTTGATATGATAATAATAGTATTAATAAAAAAAGAGGATTTTATGAATTTTTCACATAAGTAAAATAATGAGGGCAATCAAATAAATATATAATGGATAAATAGAGAATAATTAAGGGTAAGGCTTATATAAAAATTATACAAGATTATGAAAATAATTGAAAAACTCATTAAAGTATAACAAATATTTTAAGAAGAAATGTGAAAATTAAAATGTAAATATGTACAATTAAAAATAATAATTGGATATTTGGGAAAATCATTAAAAAATAAAGGTGAATAAAATAAGGAAATTAGAGATTGTAATGCTAAAAAATTTCGATATTGTGAATAGTACTTTTTTAGAATGTGAATAGTGTTACCTGAGATTTAGGGTCACACTAATGCTGTGGAATGGAAGTATAACCTTAAAGTTTTGTCTATTAACCCATAGATGAGCTAAAGTATAATATGGTAATTTCATGAAATCCCTTAATACATAGCATTAACCCACTGGCAGGTTAATGTTGAAAGTTTAATTTCATAATTTTGCACATTAGCCCACTGGCGGGTTAATGTGTAAAAGCCTATTATTTTTGTTTTTTGTATGCTAACCCATAAAAAGGTTAAAGGTAGATGTTAGAATATTTTTAAATGAAGTATGGAATTAAAATGAAGTCTTTAAGCTGGTTAAAAACTAGACATTATGGGAAAGAATATGGTTAAGAATGTCTGTAGAGATTATGATGTTTTACTAGGGACGAGAGTGGTTAGTAGAGTCACCACCTGGCCTCTACACTAGGACCTCTAATCTTCAGTACTAGAAAGGTTCAAAATTTCAAAACTTATTTATGCCCTTATAATATGTTATCCATGTATATTGTAATGTTTATCAATCCCTTATCAATAGAGTATGTGTCATTCTTAATTAAATCACATCACTTTTCATACAAGGAATGTAAATTGCAATATTTACAATATACAACACACGTATGTGTACATCTAGAAAATGTGTTATTAATTGTTTATTAATTGACCTGACAATTACCCGTAATTCCATAGGAATTGATAATAATTGCCCAACTCCTATCTCTAGGAGATTAGCCTTTATTGAAATACATTTTTCACATGACTTTTGATTAGGGAAAAACAAATCCATTAAATTAGAAAACACCAATTAATTATCTATAAAATTATTTGATGTGAAATTTAGGTTTTAGCATGCAAAACAAGTTATTTACTACCTATTACAACCCTAAAACAAGCTAAAATGCATAAAAAAAATGTAACCAAAGGAAACAAATCATAACACTAGAATGGCCTCGCTTTTGGTCTGTGCAGACGCTCTGAATGTCTAATCTTACTCTATGTAGACCACTCCAAAGATGTGTCAAGTCTGTCCTAGTTTTCGATCTAGCAAAGGAATCCAATCAACAACTCGAAGAATGACAAAAACAAATGGAGTTAAATCAAGTTTATATAAACATCGACATATAATAAATAGGATATGAAAATATTTAAGGGCATGTGGATCCAGAACAACTAGTTATATAAACATAATATACTCTAAAAATCATCATGCAATTCATTATATATAGGTCCGTGTGGATATATAGCCCTTATAATAGGGAGTTTGTATGGACTATTCACCATTCCTTTGCCCATGTACACATATTTTCACATATGACATGATCTTATAAAGAGTATAACTCGCCATTGTCAATTAACACACAATAAAATACTTAAAATACATGATCATGCTCAATGGATATATGTTCGTGCAGACTAGTTCATCATATTGACATAAGAAAAT
The DNA here is from genome assembly GCA_948208565.1 of Hura crepitans. Taxonomy (NCBI): domain Eukaryota; kingdom Viridiplantae; phylum Streptophyta; class Magnoliopsida; order Malpighiales; family Euphorbiaceae; genus Hura; species Hura crepitans. The sequence goes on from CANXYI010209189.1 coordinate 10,236, forward strand.
AAGGCCGTGCGGCCTAACTTATCATGCTTATGCCTAAAAGAACTAAGTTCGTGCTGACCTTACCATACATCTGATCAGATTCGTGTGATGATTATTAACATAATATAACATGCTCAATATTGGCTATAATAATCAATTCCATCTATTGTTATTAATGGCTAGTCATTATGAATGAAAGTGGGGATAATAAAGTACTACCCCACTTATACATCAATTTCAGAGATCATAGCCCTGCAAGATATCTAAAAATATTTAATGGACCTTAGACATTACTTGAACAAGAAGTCTCTTCAAACAATAGCACAAAGGTCTCAAGGTTCAAGTGAAGGTGATTTGAATTGCTCTTGGTTTTAAAACTTATAATTTCTAGTTGGCTTCTAACATTTAAATGTTTTTTTAAATTTTTAATTTTTTTGCCCCCCCCCCCCCCCCCCCTTTCTCTATTGATGTAGAGAAGTATATATACTTAGTCTTTTTAGGTTTTCCTATTTTCATCCAGAAAGGAGTCCTAATCCTAATGGGATTTTTTCTTTTAGATTAAATCGGTAGACTTCTACCTCCAGAGTGCTTTTTCCATTAGCAAGTCTATGCAGACTTATCCATACTTGTAACGCCCCTGTCACCCCTTTGCAGATATTGTCCACTTTGGGCCACTGCCCTTCACGATTTTGTTCTTGGGCAAAGGGAAGGACTTCCCAAGTGGTCACACATCTTGGTACTGCTCTGGTCCAAACACGTTTAACTCCGGAGTTCCTACGAAATCCGAACCACCCCTTTACCCAAAACACGTCTACAAGGGAATGCATCTTTACCA
>CANXYI010209221.1:0-11529 GCA_948208565.1 Hura crepitans
AGTTGAATTGAATTATCATAAGAGGAATGTATTTGAAACATAATCAAGAGCTACCTCTAAATTTTAAATGTAAAAAGGACCATCATAAATATGAATTTGACCTATGATATATGTGATATCATTATGTGGTGACCTTATGCATGTGGCATGTTGCTTACAATATATGTAATTATCTTAAGCTAAATTGTTCTATGTTGAAATGAGAGTAAAGATGTAACTAGTAAGTAATAATGCATAATATAAAATGGAATTACAAATACTAGACTTATGCTATTGTAAACTTACAAAATAAATATGTTTTATGTTTGCATATATGTGGTTTGTATGTATGTATGTATATACATATGTGTGTGTGTGTGTGTGTGTTTCAATAAGCACACCAATAAGTGTATGCTTAGCATATCTGTTCTTCCAATGCATATGTCATAGCTATGGTACTATAGGTGTAGCCTTAACATATAGTAGTGTAAACAAAAGAGCATGTTCATGAAGAGATTTGGGGCTTATATATGTAGTGATGCATTAGCTAGTTATGTACTCATGTATAGGTCTATGTGTTGCAAGAGATATATCATGTGTAATAGACATTCTATAAGTGTATGCTTTGTAACTAAGACATATGTGGCATAAATATGCTAGTTTTAATATGTAAACCATAGTATTAATATTGAGTACTTATTGTGAACATATGCTAATAATAAGATCGAATTAGAATGTTGTTTGAGATTGAGTATGATGATTCTATAATGGATCAGGAGGATTCGAAGATATGTATTATATGTGAAATGATTATATAAGTGTTTTTATATAGGTTTTTTATTTTTATTTTCACTCTAGACAACCCTTATACTGCTAGATTTTTGTTAGAACATAACCTATACAAATTTGTAATATGTAATGTGTATATCAACTTTACATTTGGTGGTGTTAGTTTTCTAGAGAGGTATTAATAAAGATAAATGCGGAGCTTATGATATCTCTTGTTTAGCTTTTAAGATAGGCTAAGTAATGGGCATCATAATAAGTGTTACATTATATCCATATAGATCATAGGAGTTTGAAGTACCTTTGTACATAGTAAGAGTTGAACTTGAGACAACAAAAATTGATAGAGTTAATTAAGCATTATGATTGCCTTATTAACTACCATCCTAGTAAAGACAATATAGTGTTAGATGTGTTGAGTACAAAGTTTATGTTAATTATGAGAGCTATGAATGTCAGATTAAATCTCATGGATGATGGAGTTTTTTTGCTAAGTTACAAGGCAAGCAAAGTCTTCTAAAATTAAAGAAAGATACATAGAAAGATGATAGTATACTTATTAGTATTATGAGCTTAATCTAAGAGGAGAAGTCCATAGTGTTGGAGATTAGGAATGATGTTTATACTTTTAGGATCATCTATGTGTGCTTGATATGGAAGAAGTGGAGAAATAGATTTTGTAAAAAGTGCACAATGCTCCTTATGCTATGTATCTCAATAGCACTAAAATCTACCAAGATTTAAAGCCTTATTATTGGTGGCATGGTATAAAGAGAGATGTTGTAAAGTCTGTAACTTAGTGCCTTACTTGTCAGCAATATAAGGTTAAGAATTAAGTTCCTCCTAGATTACTTCATCCTATCTCAATACCAAAATGGAAATAGCGAAGAGTTACTATAGACTTTGTGGTTAGATTGCCTATGATGATGAGCTAGCATGATTCAGTGTGGGTGATTATGGATAGGTTGACAAAGATAGCTTATTTCACACAAGTAAAGATATACTATTCCCTAAAAAAGCTTACAAAGTTATACATTGATAATATTATAAGGTCATATGTAGTGCCATCATTTATTATATGAGATTAAGATATGAGGTTTATCTCAAGATTCTAGAAGAAGCTACAACATGCCTTAGGCACTTGACTCAGTTTTACCACGGCATTTCATCCATAAATAGATGGGATAACCTAAGTGAGTCATTCAAGTAATTTATATGCTTATGTTACTTGTTATCTAGTTATTTGTCATGCTTATCATGGAAGCATTTTTTATAGGTGTTGTAAGATATGTTAAGAAGCTGTGCTATTGAGTTTAAAGGGTATTAGAGTTTGCTTATAACAACGATCACAAGTTAAGTTTAGGTATGGTGCCTTATGAGGTTTTATATGAGAAGAAGTGTAAAACTCCTTTTTGTTGAATTGAGCTAAGTGAGAACAAGATTATAAGATCAGACTTGATAAGAAATGCTAAAGATAAGGTCAAATTTATTATAGACATATTGAAAAGCTATATCAGATAGACAAAAGTCTTATGTGTATTTGACATGGAATGATATCGATTATGAAGTTAATGATAAAGTGTTTCTCAAGATGTAACTAAGGAAGAAGGTGTTTTGATTTAGGAAGAGATGCAAGCCGTGTCCTAAGTTTTTTTGTCCATACGAGATAAGGGAGCATGTGGGACTAGTTACCTATAGGCTAGCTTTACCACTAGAGCTATAATATACGTGATGTCTTCCATGTGTTGATGTTATAAAGATATAAGTTAGGTCTTTTACATGTGTTAGTAGCTAAAGAAGTTGAGATATAACTAGATATAACATAGGAAGAAGAACTAATGAAAAACCTAGCACATGTAGTGAAATAGCTATGAAATAATATGATTCCACTAATGAAGGTGTTATAAAGACACCATAATCTTGAAAAGGCAACATGAGAGAGCAAAGCTTAAATGAAGTAATACTACCATTAGCTTTTTAATCTAAGCAAAATTTGAAGGATAAAATTCTTTTAAGAGGGAGAAATGTAACACTTAAGAATCTTAAAGTTATAAATAGTACTTCTTGAGACATGAATAGTTCTTTCAAAGACCTGGACAACACTAATTTGACCATGTAAAAGCAATATTTGCAGAATAATTCTAGGAAAAATTTGAAATGAAATAAAGTCATTAAGATGGCTAAAAAGCAAAAGTAAAAAATTTACAACAGTGTTTTATGAATAGTAAACTAGTTAGGATTAAACTCATAATTATAGTGTTTTCGATCAATTTATCTCGATAATGTCGTAATCTGATACTCAAATATTTCATAGAGTCTAATAGGTGTAGAAATGGAATTTTTAAATATCAAGAGAATTTTCAAAAAAAAATCAAACAAGGTTAAAAGTGTTATTTTAAGTTGATTTTTTTAGTTTTTTTAATATGGTTTATTTAGAACCTTTGGTATTATTACATGTGATTTATTGAGACCCTAAGATATGTTAATTAAGGTTTGAGAATAAAGAATAAACTTTTAAAGATGGATTATGTGGTTCAGAATATTGTGGTCCACTAGATCATAAGGGACTTGATCATAACCATTGATTTTAAAGACTACAAAAGTCAATCCATTATTAAATGAAAGATGAAATTTTTTTTTCTTCTTCCTCTTAAAAGCTGAGAGCTTGCTCTGTTCCCCTCCTCTATTTTCTTGCATTTCCTCACTTTTTAAACTATTCTTTACCCCTCTAAACATCCTCTATGATCATTTTAAGGCATTTATATGAGAGAAACATTAGGATTGAGAATGAACTTTAACGAATTTAAGAGATTTCATTGTTGGTGAATAGTGATAAAGTTAATGGTAAGAGTTAGTTTTTGAGTTTTGATATTTTTTAATGGTGTCTTAGTGTCCCAAAATAACTTATATTAAGTTGGATTTTGTTTTACATGCAAGTTTATTTTTATATGAATTTTTTATTATTTGGGGATATTATGTTATAAAGAAAAAAGGGAGAAACAAGGATGAAGGCAAAGAGAAAGCTAATTGAAAGCTTATTTGAATTTTTTAAGTTTGTGGTATGTGTATCCAATAATTGATATGCATTAAATTATATGTGTGTATGTTAATTTTATTGTGCATTTAATGTTTTAAAAGTTCATATGTTAATGAGATTTGATGTGCATGTGTAATGGTAGTTAGATTAATGATAAATGCATATTTTATATATATAAAATGATGAAAGGAAGAAATATGTATGTGTATAGGGACATGGTCGAATGATATATGGTTGGTATTATGAGTTTAAGTAAATAGTATGGATATGGTAGTGAGTAACTATATGGAATACATTAAATTAAGGTATATAACCTATAATATATGAGGGAACTGATGTTGATAAGATGTTAAGTGACTAAAGTGATTAGTTGTATAATTAGACTAAGTGATGTGTATTAAGCATGCTAAAGAATGGTTTTGTAAAATGATGGTAGATGAAGAAATTGGACCGAAACAAATATAGCTTAAAAAATTCTATAAAAATTTCTTGTTAACATTAATAACCCATGTGTACATTATGTATGTATGAGTTAATTTTGATAATAAATGGATATGTGATAATGGGTATGAAATGGAACTAGATATGTATATGAAATTTATTTATGATATGGGATAACTATGTGGATGTGACAATGTTGTTTGGCTAAATTGCCTATCTTGAGAATTTCATTATCTTCTCATCATGATACATAGCAGAATGGCCTTAAATATTGCTTAATGAAGCTTATGGCATTTATAAGGAAATAAGGCACAATGTTTTAAAAGATATGTAACATAAGACTTGTAGATTTATTGTATTTTACCAGAGATAAAAGCAATTAGTTTTTGGAGTCACCATTTGGCTCTAGAGCAGGATCACTGATCTTTTGCCTAGAAAGGGTCAAAATTAGATCTTATTTATGCCATAATAATATACCTTCCTTTATATTGTAATGTTTGTCAATCCCATATTATGTGAGCAAACATTTATATTTAAAGCATTCATGTCACCTTTTCACTTAGATAAAGTAAATGATGGTATTTAAAGCACACAACAAGTATAATGGTATATTGTACATCCAAAAATTAGGTTATTTATTAATTGAGATTTGACATGACAACTACCTATAATTGCATAGGAATTGGTAATAATTTCCCAACTTCCATCTCTAGGAGATTGACCTTTGTTAAAAAAATATGTTTTCATGTGACTTTAATTATAAAAAAACTCAAAACCATTTTATTAAGAAAACACTAGTTAATTAAGTAGAAATCTATTTGATGTACGGTTAGGCTTTTTGCATGTAAAACTTGTTATTAAGCTACCTATTACAACCCAAAATAATCAAGAGAAATAAAAGGTGCAAAACCAAATAAAAAAAATAAAAGGTAAGATGTTTACTTCTATCTCAACGTTTGTTAATCTGTGCGAACAAGGTACGGCCTTGACCTTCGTCTATATGGGCTACAACATGTCATGGATAATATGTCCATCCAGAGCTCTAATCTAGTAAGAAGGGTTATTCTTAAACAACTTAAGGAAAAGGTTAGTAACACTAATAATGGTCCATAAGGACCTAATAATTGAATGGCGACATCATGTGTAATACAAATAAGAATGGTCATGATACATGCCTAGAAGATGATTATCACTAAAGGAATGAAGAATTAATTATGCAAAGTAAAACATGATGATAAGTACAAATATTCTTAAAGACAAGGATTCAAAGTATATGTTCATATAGACTACACTCCGCATGAAAGGGAGTCCACGAGGAATACAAAATAGAATAAGTATGCATTAAATGTATACATCCATACAGACTACGATCATTGTGAAAGGGAGTCCATACAGACCTCACATTAACTTTAGAATATCAATATGCATATTAAGGCATAGAATAATGATAACGTCACATAAGTATGTTAATATGGTAAATAAGATACGTTAAAATGTGGTGTACAACGCAAATAAAAAATTGTTATCGAACAATAGTTTGCACGGACTCAACATTAGATACATATTAAAATAATAGATCCATAAAAACCTTCACATCTATTAAAATAGATCCGTATGGAGTTAGGCATTAGTTATAGAAAGCAAGTGCGATTACAATTTTCTATGAATGATTAAAATATTATTAAAATGAGTTAAAAGGTTAACCTACTCCTATAATCAATGTGGGGATTACATAGAATCACCTCACATATCAATTAATCATGGAAGATCATTGGTTATAGCAAAATAACACAAATAAATGAATGAATATGATGAAAAGAGTCTCAAATCTTACATTATGTATGAACTTCAAGCAACAATGCAAAAGGTAGAGGTTTAGAAATAATGATTATTTTGGTGTGAGCTAAAGGTCTAGTAGATCAATCTTGCTTGGGAGTCCTCTCATAAACTCTCAGAGATTGTAAAACGTAATTACTAAGTAGTGATTGATCTTTATAGATTGTCTTTATTGAAATAGGTTGATGGGAGGGGTATTTCTAGTGTTAGTGGACAGCTTTCCCATCTAGAAAAAGCAGTCCTATTAGGATTTGGAATTAGAGTCCAAACAAGAATATCACACTTTAAAATCTTTTCATTGTCTAGTTCATGTAGACCTTAGTCACTAGGTCCGTGTGAACCTAGGCTTTAGGTTTACTCGGGTAGTTTATGGTCCTTAGGTCTAGTTTTATGTTAGTCATGCAAACCTTATGGTATCAAGTATGTGCAAACTTGTACTATGATTGTCTATACGGACCATGGTTTTACGTTTATTGCCTTGTTGCTTGAGCTTGTCTCTGGTTATCATCATAGGCCAAAAAAGTGAATGGAATCCATATCGTAGGGGCTTCGCCCTTGCATCCCTATTGGAATCAATGTCAGCTTTGAACTATTGACATAGATTCCCATTTTTTCTCTAATTTGGGTCACACTATGAGCTTTTTAAGTCTAGTCAAAATTTGGATCCATAAGAATGTTCTAAACCCAAAATTGAAGTATCTACAAGACTTATATAAAAAGTTGTTATAAGTAAAACACATGTAATTTTGTGAAATCAAATTAAAGAATGTTTAATGCTCATATGAATGTAGATAACATAGTCTGGATAGGTTGACTGGTCAACTAAATAGATTAGTAGTTGCTAAGATGCTACAATGTTTTTTTTATAACATTCAAGCCTTAGTTAATGGCTTTTAAGCTCCAGTTAATGGTCTTTGGACACTAATTTTTGCTTTTGCCCTTATATTTGATTAAGATCTTCAAGTCCCTGATATGACCTTTTGTGGTCTTAGTTATAGCCTTTGTGGCCTTAGATTTTATACATCATGTATTTAGCCTCTATAGCCTATGGAGTTCTCATTATTCATTATCAATATTTTTCCTATTAATTATAGGTAAAACTAAATAAATTAGTTAATAATGATCAAGAAAATGTAATTGATTGTAAGAAAAGGATGATTTCCCATATATGTGATAGTATGTCATAAATTGCATGTGTTGCTTTTAATTCTTTGCATACATTATCTTTTACACCATTATATTTTGAAATGTTATAATACTATTATGATAGTATCTTGCAAGTGAAAGAATATGGCATATGTTATTAGATACACCATTAAGTTGGAAAGCTAAGTGCATCATGTTTATTTTGTGATGAGTAGGTTGAAATGTATAAATTGAAGTTAAAGCATCTCTTTAGCTATAGAAGGATCAACGGGATATCTCTTTTGGTATATAAGTTAGACATATATAATTTGATGTTCATGATAGGTACTCATATGTATGAAAATGGGCCTAAAAATGTTTCTATGATTATTTTGTAATTCTTAAAAAGATGGCTTGTATATATACATATATGTTGTGTTTAATGTTAATATACATGCATGTTTGAGTTTGTTTGACTATGTTAGTTGAGAAGATATAGAGGATGTGGTGATTTGTAGTTTGTGATGTTTGAGATTAAAGAAGTGTTTTTTCTTTACATGTTACTATTTGGGATAGTGTAACCAAACAACCATTGTATTGCCTGATTTTTTGATATGACAACCCTAGTAGTTTAACCTAGTTAGTGGTCTTTGATAAGTATATATTTACTAGTTTATCATGATAATCAAGTTTGAAAAAGGATTTAAGTTTGATATCAGTTGTGTGCCATCCATTTTTTGAATTCTGGGAATAGGTTAAGTGAAGGGTGTCACAGCTAAGAAAATATATGTCATAATAAATCTAACATATATTTTTTGCAAGCAAAAATTAAAGAGATAAATAAGATAATAATATTCATTTATATAAAAGAAATAAAAGAAAGTTATAAGAAGCTAAAAAGAGAAGAATTTAGAGAGCTCAATAATAAAAAAAATCTATATTATACATAAAAATTATTTATGTAATAAAAAAGAAAAAAAAAGTGATAAGCACTTAGAAGAGTGGAGAGGTACCTTTATCTCCAGATACTAAAAAAAGAGCCTAATGCATAATATATAATGAGAGTATAATTGAGAATTTTTAAAACCATTGAGTATATAATTAGAAACTAAAAAAATTGGAAATAATAGAAACACAAAATCCATGTGTTCCCATTTTTTGTTATTTCATTGTTTTCCAACAACCCGAAGAAACAATATGATACGTTACAAAAAATAGAACAATGGATTCAAACATTGTTTGCTATAATGGGTAATGAAGCAATATAATATAACAATCCAAATAGTTTGTTATTATACTTTAATGGACCAGCAAAAAATGGAATAGTGCCATGGTTAATAACTTCTATTATCCAAAATCTTTTTCTTAGTTTTTCAAAATATACTACTTAGCATTCAATGGAAAGTTCTTATCAATTATCAATAACCAAGCCTAACAACATCAAATATTAAAGAAATACTTCTAATTCCTAACTAGTATATACTACATACAAAACTTAAAAAAAACTTAAGAAGAATACAAGTAATATAAAGCAAAAGAAAAAAAAGAAAAGTAATAAATATCCAAAAAGAATTGAGAAAGAAAAACTGCGTACTTAGCTATTGCTTGCAAATTCCTCTTTCAATCACCATCTTTGAAATATTAGAAATAAAGGGATCCTATTTCACTATATCTTTTCCAATTAATTTTAGAGGGTTTATCAAGATTGATTAATGAAGCAGTGGTAAATATATAGCATCCCTTACCTAATATCAAAGGGAATTTGATAAGAGAGTGTTACATCTCTATAAACAACAAAACATATTCATACATATATAATATAGAGCAAGAAACTATAATACTTGAAATCCAATTACATGACAACTGTCTGAATGCACCATCTAAGACTATAAACTAGTTTCAAGCATATATGTAAACCATCCATGTCAATCATATTGAAGACATCTCAAAATCCATATCATATAAAAAAATTAAATTCTCATTAGAATCTTTGTCATAATGATATCTTAACGTATATATATCAATATTACATATGTACATATAGAAATCATTTGTTCACTAGCTCATTATACACATTACATGAAGATTACAATATAAGATACATTGATAAAATACAAAAATCAAATAACAAACTTCATCATGTATGACTCTATCTCTCTTTCTAGTGGACTTTGATACAACCTTTAATGTCTCTTTCACAACATATATGATAGAGCAATATATAAAGTTGTGTCACTTTGGTTGGCTTACACAAGGTTACTTTATGCTTACTTAATCATTGTGTGAGGCAGTTTACTGAGGTTCAGGGAATTATTGCCTATCCTTTATTATTCACAGGGAGAGATCTATCTATTACTTTTACTACTAGATATTGTGACTGATGGAAGCAGTTACCCTTGAAGATTAACATTCCTCCTAAAAATTGCTTACAATTCCAAACTTTTGATCCATTAATAGAATGGGTGACTAGTTCTTTTATACATAACTGATCTTGATTGTTGAAGGCATAAGATAAAAATTGTAATAAGAGATAGAAAATTTGAAAAATTATACTTTATTGCTTTTATGATCTTGAATTCAAAATAATATAGTTTAAACTTTCGTAATAAATAACATCTCTATTTCTTTAGTCCATAAGATGATCAATCGAGCTTATCAAAGTGTAACTATCTACATCCATCATATTAGCATTTTAAGATTGTAACACCCTCTACCCATTCTCTATGAAAACAGGTAAGACATGCTACTTCCCGTGAGGTCACCCATCTTTAGATTTCCCTAGGGGTCTTTCATTTAACCTTTGCCATATTTAACATTTTATAGTTTAGAAATTTCGTTTTACAATTCTTATGGTCTAAATTTAAACTACCAGGTATATGACTCTTACATGCCTGATCTTATAGTCAATTATTAGCCTAGGCTTCATTTACTACTACTGATTCAGTTATATTACCATTATATATGATTACTATCTCTATGATGCTACAATTTCCATTTATTTACCATAATTACCCACATATATATGTATAAGTGCCTCTACTCACTTACCATGAAATTTGAACATGCCATAGCATACTTGGGCAGTCATCATCTACACTGTTGGTTGTCTACTTGAAGCCTTTATGCATCAAACACCTACGTACCGAAAACTCGATACGCTGAGTATGCACTCAATGGTGAATTTAACCAAATATACCATGTACTTTTCTTATTGTTTCACATACAAGCACACAATTCACACTAGTTTATTCTTATCTATGATATCCAACCCTTGTCATCCAGTACTCAATCTATACTCACTTATTCATAACTTTACCCCAGCTTAACCTCTCACATAACCTAAGGGTTTTTAAGAAGTTCCCTACTAGTTATGGGTTCAGCAACTCTTAGTCTTCATCTGTATCTATCTATCCTCTCACATCTGTTGTTATTGTATTCTCATAAGTTCCCTTACATATTTTCTTATTTGCTATCTATTCATTTGTATTTCTTAGACCACCTCTATTCTTCAGATCCATTTAATAAGTCTTTAGGTGTAAATTACTAACCCTATTATTTCTATGTTGCATAACTTCCTTTACTTTTATATGCCTTTACAATATCCTATTATATTCACAGAATTTTATTTTATTCGTAATCCTTTAAGTTATTTCATTTTTCCCTCAATACATATATTTATAATCTTTAACACTTTATGTCTAATCTTTTATCCCCTTAAGTTAACTTATCATATTATGCAAGTTATATCATTACTTTAGAAGATCCATATTATTTCAATTAAGATATTTAATCACATTACCTTCATGGCTTATACTAGACAGATGACACTTAAAGACACCAGATAGTGGGACTATCCTATGCAGTGGCCCACTTTTAGGGCTTAGGTAGCTACACTTACCTCGTTCAATACTTAGGGACCTATTCAAAGACCACTTCCTATACCGAACTAGCAGATACTCAAGGACCCATCCGTAGACTACTCCCAATATCTGTGAATCACTTCAAGCAATACACAAAGGTGGATACTCAAGGATCTATCCATAGACCACTCCCAATATCCATAAATAAAGAAATTAGGGAAAAGGATGGATACTTAGGGACCAGTCCATAGACCACTCCCAATATCCATCATCAATACATGGCAGTGGGCCTATAAAGGACCGACTACTTAGCAGTTGCTAACCCTTAGTTGATCGGTTAAACCATCTAGCGGGTGTCTAACTGATGGGCCATTAATCTTTTACAACAATAATTATCACTGACATCATATCATATGTTAAAGGTACATTGTTATTTTCTGACATGCCTGATATCATTAAATTTCC
>CANXYI010209582.1:0-11367 GCA_948208565.1 Hura crepitans
TTTTAATATATCCTCTCTAACCTTCTTAGATCAATTTTCTATAGCCATTTTTGCTAAAGATTCTCATCTCTTTATTCCTTGAATCACTTGGCATTTATTTGATTGCCTTTCATAGGAATTGTCTCTAGTATGATCTACATCTGTCAAATGATTCTTATCTCTTATAGACTTGCTTTGCTAAATTTTGATCTTCTGTTTTAGTTGATATGGCCTTGATTTCTCAAAACACCTTTCCTCGAGTATTTTTCTTTTGAGGGTGTACTGAGCAATCTGCATTGTTGAAAATGTATTCACATTGACTAATGGTACTTTATTTTTAGCCATGAACTTAAGAAAACTATCATTGATAAGATCCTAAATCTTATGTGAAAGTTGACATATTTGTTACTAGAATGCTTCCATGAAGTGTGCTACTTAAAATACTCTTGCCCTTTCTTTTCTTTGGCCGATAGTAATATATGCCCTTGTGATAATGATATTTTCTAATCATTTAAGAGATAATCAAATATCTCATCAACCTTGGTGATGTCAAAAGTATACTTTCTATTTATGTTAGTTGGACTCCCCTTCTTTTTTTACTTGCCGAGAGTTAGATTCGAATTTGACAAAATTAGACACTCACATAGGGAATTTATTGATATGTTTGTAAGATACACTTCCTTATCACTAGAATTGGCTTTCTCATCTATAACAAAGATCTCAATTTGATCTCTGTAGTATGTTCCCTTTGATGAAGCTTTCTTTTTCTCTTCTTCTTTCAAGATTCACTCAAAATTAATAGCCTGAGTTGTTAATTTGAATAAGCTATTAAATTTATATCTTATAAAATGTCTTTAATAGGGATATGAGAAACCTTTGAGTAATAGGGTTAGGCAGTCGGCCTCTAAAATTAGGGTTTGACAAACCCTTCTTAACTTTCTAAATCTAGAGATAAACTTATTAGCCAATTCTCCAGAGAGTTTTAAGGTTTAAGGTAAGTTTGCCAAAGTTACTTCAATAGGAGGTTTATAAAATATGGCATGGAACTTCTCCTCTAGTTGTGCCCAAAGTGTCATCGAATTTGGCAGCAAAGTTGTATACCATGTCAATACAGCCTTCATGAGTGAATTGCCAAACAATCTTACTTTTAAGATGTCATTAGCTCCAGCTTCACCACACTACACTAAGAACCTAGCCATGTGTTCTATGGTAGATAGATTTTCATCCCTTAAGAACAGAGTAAACTCCAAAATCTTGTATCCCTTAGGGAACAAATGTGTATGATCCACCTAATCAGGATAAGGCTTTCTGTAAGCTAGTATATTCAAAAGTTGGTCGAATCTAGCTAGTTTGGCCACTTGGTGATTATGATTTAGCAGTTGCTTTTGTGCAGACTGATATATAGGGTTGTTACACATCACTTGATTCTGAACAAACCCTTGATTTTGATTATAACCTATATTAAAATTTGGCCCTTATTGATTTTGATAATTTCCATGATTCTATTTGACAAAATTTTAGTATTGGTCAAATTTTCCTTAATTCCAAACAAAAAGCCCTTGTTGTTAAGGAACCAAAGAAACTTGGCCCAATCCTCGACCAAATTAAATATAATTCCCTTGAGGAAAATTTGGTCCTAGAACTTGGTTGTATTATTAGACATTCTAAACTTGAAAGCTCAGTTGAGTTGTCTACACTAGATTTTGAGCAAATCCTTGATGTTCAAGGCATCTTAATATGTTTACATTCCTACATAGCAATAGAGGTTGAGGATCTAGTTGTTGTCTTTGGACCTCTTCAATATGCCCTATGTTGGGTAAAGGACTGCCTTGCAAAGTAGCACTCAATTGAGCAAAATTTTGGCTCAATTTAGCTAATATTTGCTATTGAAATGCCATTTCAAACTACTCATCCATAGGTCATAGAATGGTCAATATTTTCTTGACCATGCCTTCAAAAGTGGCTTGATTCTCATTAGCCATACTCTATGAAATTGCCTGATAATCTACTACACTTAAGATTGGCAGTCGTGGTGGTATATAATTCTTATTATACTTCATTAATTCCTTTAAACCATGTATGTGCTAGAGGAATTTCTCCAGTTTTGATTCTACAATCTCTAGAGTTGTTTGAGCCGTTAAGATTCGGTTGGATCCTTTGCTAGGTCGATTGCCTTAGCTGTATTCTTTGCATCGACCTTAGGATTCTAGAAACTAATATGTATCATCTCTTGTTCAAGGTGTTCTTTGCATAATCTCTCCTGTAATCATGTATTGTATTCGGTCATATAGTGATGACTCCTACTATGGTCACCAAAAAAGATGTTTACCCCAAAAGTAACTTGGAATAAATCCTTAATAAAATTCAAGTGAATCTAAGAGTCTGCTGGTCCGACCTATAAGATTGTAAGAGAATGGATAAATTACTAAAAAATAAGTTAAATTAGGACCACGAATCATTGCAAGCAAGAGTTAACACAAACATGACTAAAATTGATCTAAGGCTAAGATTAAAACTAATGTAGAAAATTAAGCTAATTAACAAAAATAAATGGAGTTAGAATTGGGAAGAAAATAAACATAAAATAAAGAAAAACAAATTTTTGATTATGTCGCAGGAAGAGCTCAATTATTAGATTGTCAATCGATTTATTTCTCTAAAATCCTAGTCTAAGTAGAATTCTATAACTTATCAATTATCCTTATCGAATAAGGATTTTAAACCTCAAATCCAATATAATAACTCAGGCCTTTTATTGCTCACAAATGAACCTAGCCTTCATGGGCCTTAATTTTTAATCCAGTGTCAACATAAATAATTTGATATAAAAATAATAAAAATATAAGAGTTTAATATTATATAAACTAAAATTATTATTTTTCTCTAGTTTTGATATAATCAACATACTTTTTTTTATGAATTAACTATTTTATTAAATTAAAATTTTATTAAAGGTATATGTGTGAAAGACAATTTACTAAGTTATTTAGTAAGTAATTTTAATTTTAATATTATAAATTAAAAATGAGTACTTTTTATTTTTCTTTATTTATAATGATTACAGGAAAGAATTTTAGTGAGGATGAGTTTATCTCTAACCATTTTCAACTGTTAATACTGAAAAAAACAGATAAAACAGATAATGATATGATTATAAGTTCAATTTGTAAATAAAAATGTGTAATTTATATATTTAATTATTGACGTTATATTTGATATATCTTTTAATTTTATCTTGTATCTAAAATTTTTTAAATTTAGAACTTTTTTCTTCAAATGTCCTTATAATTTGCTATAGCATGTTAATTTTCTTATCTTAATCCCTAAGTTTGTTTTTTTAATCTAATTTTAAATTTTTTATTTTACCTTTAAAATTTGTACCAAGGTGGACCCAAACAACTCGAAAAATTTTAGGACCCAACTAGAACAATCCAAATGGCTAGAATACCACAAATAAAAAATTTTCACTTTTTTATACTCCATAAACCACCACAATTGCATTAATTTATCACAATTGATTATAAAATCACTAATTCTATAAAAGTTCATAAATAAATTCTTTAAATTCAACATATGAATCTCAAAATTAAAATAAAATAAAATTTTTTCATAAATTTAAGTAAAAACTAAAATAAAAAAATAAATTAGTAGTTTGGATCAAGTTGTTAGGGTTTTACCCTAACAAATTTGACCCAAAATTCAAATTTTTTAATTTTTTAACCCAACCTGAATAATCCAAAAAAACTAAAAAAAGGGCTTGATTTTAAGAAAAAATTCAATTGACCCAACCCATATAACATAAAAATGTCAAAAAAATTTTTAACTCAACTGATCTGATCTATTTTTTTTTTAGATTTTTGGGTTATTATGAAAATTGTATTTTATATTTATTTTAAGGTTCATATGTTGAATTTAATGAATTTATTAGTAAACTTTTCTTGAAATAGTTACTTTATGATCAATTATAATGAATTAATGTAATTTGTAGCGGTTTATAAGAGATAAAAAAAAAATTGAATTTTTTATTTGTCATATTTGAATTGTTTGAGTTGGGCTTTAAAAATTTTTGAGTTGACCTTGATATGAATTTTAAAAGTGAAATAAAAAGCTTAGGGTGAGATTGAAAAGAAAAAAATAAATTTTAAGATTTAAAGTAAAAAGTTAATCCACTATAGCACGTCACAAAGACTTTCGAAAGAATAAGTTCTAAGACCAGAGAGTTTTTAAATAAAAAAAAAGTTAAAAGAAATAGTGGTTATAAGATCAATAGTTAAAAGATGATATGTACAAATTACTCCAATAAAAATGAATACAAAAATTGCTGTAATGATTTTATAAGAACTGAAAGGTGAAAGGTAGTATTTTCTTTTTAACATTTTTTCAATCTCTTTTTTATCCATTCAATTTTTTCATATTTTTATTTGATTCTATGAAGATTTGAACACATATCTCATAATTTTCAAAATAAAGAGTTACCACTACGTCAACACTTTTTTATAGTTTTTAAATAATAGCACAAAATACCCCTTCTAATTATTGAAAAATGTGTGTTAAATCACTTTATTTAGCATAATTTTTAATACCTATAAGAATTTTTAATTTTAAAAGTGATTTAAAGAGTAAAATAAAGATTAGATAAGTGTAAAATGACAAAATAGTAACTTTGCCATATAGAAATATTCACGTTACATTTTTCATTTATTTTTTTTATTAAAGGCTTTGCTTAAATAAAACTTTAAACTTGTGACACTAATGCTCTCAAGACAAACTCTTTTTTTATTTTTTTATTAAAAAAAGTGTTCATTCAATATGTTTAAATGTATCAAATGTATCGATGCTCAACCATTAGAACAAATTATAATATTTGTTATTTTCATCTAATGATTTAAATATAATATATTTGGTATATTGAATGTTCCCCAATGATGCCTCCTTTATAAAATGTAATGAACTTTCAGTTTATCTTATTTTGAAATTTTATTTGATTACATGTCTTTACATTTAATTACATGGAACTAATTGCTAACATAAAACTACATTTCCTCACCTTGTATTATAAAAGATATGTAAAACTAAATTCTAAAACACCATTTAAAGTTGAAATTTTCTACTTCAATTAGAAAACATTCTTTGCCTATGATTCTCTAAATTGGTTTCTAGTAAAAATCTTTTAAAGATACTAAAATTTCAACAATCATTTGTAATTTAGTAATAGTACATGCAACCTTTCTAACACCAACATCACACTTTACTATAAAATCTTTTTTCTATCAACATATTCCTTAGTTAGATTTAAGGAACATAAATACTCTATAAATCTACTGCTAGCAATCTCAAGCAAGCATATGCATACCACTATTTTTCAACTAGACTTAACCTTTCTTTTTAGTAGGAATATAAAGACTTATGGTGTTGGGGTTAGGTCTATCTGTAATGCCTCGATAAATGTGAAAATAAAATAAAATAATAAAATATTTAATTTATGGGTGAAAATGAAAATAATAAAAATATTTAGGTTGAAATGAAAATAATGTTTTAAAATAATTAAAATTTGAGTTTTTACGTAGAATGTGGTAAAATAATAATAATAATAATAATAATAATAATAATAATAATAATAATAATAATAATAATAATAATAATAATAATAATAATAATAATAATAATAATAATAATAAAAGACCAAAAGAGATTTTTAGCTATGGGAGCCATTGGATGAGATTAAGTGGCTAATCTGAGCCACTCATCTTAGGAGTATAAAATGCCAAAATTTGCCTACAGTTAATTAAAATAAGAAAACAGTATGCTCTTTTCTTCTTGGCTTTTAAGGAGTTATAAAAACACCATTAAAGGACTTTGGAACCAAAATTTGACAAGATAATCAGATTAATTATACATTAAACTTTATTTTGTGCTTCTTTCACTCTTCTAATTGCATTTTATACATGTGTTGTGCTCTTTTGTTTGGGTTTTTATGGTCAAAAAAGAAGAGAGGAAGAGGAAAGCAAAGGGGAATGCAGTAATAAAAGGCTAGACAAGTGCGAAGGGTTTTCATCTACTTTACAACAATATGTGTAAGATCAATTTTTATTTTCCCATTGAATTTTTATGCAAACTATGTTAGTTAGGCTTTTTACTGCAAATTGATGATTTTCTTATGAAATTCTATGTTATTTGTGTGTAATTTAATGTGATAAAGTGATTAGAAAGTGTTGAGATTCATATATATTGAGTAAACATTGAGTTGGATGCATTTTTAAAAGAATTGGATGTGAAATTTGGGTTTTTGGTGCTGTTTTTGTGTTGAAATTTCATTATTTTTTGTCAGTTAGGTCTAAAGGCCTCATGGCCATGACTCGTATAGGTCACACCCATGACCCCTTTTGAGCCAAAAATACTATTTCTAGAAAAATTAGGAGGTCACAGTCGTGATGTGTGACCCCTTTTTATAGCATTGCTCATTTTGGGGCCTCATAGTTATGAAACCCAAAGGTCATGCACATAACCCCTCAAAATCAATAACTATCTTTTTAATTCTTTTAAAATCAAAAGGGATTTTGAAGTGGTTTTAAACCCAATTTAATTTGATGAATTTATGCAATATTTAAAGTATGATTTAAATGAATTATCAGCATAAATGAGACATGAATGTGTAATCGCAAGACAAAGATATGAATTCAAAAATTTTATTCTACAATGTGATAGGGCAATAAGGCAATAATGATTGGCTATGATGAATGATGGGTATGTGAATATGATACATGACATATGAGAATGAATTATAGCTTATGTTGAACTTAAGTGTTATATGTTGCCACTTATGTGATATGTAAACTTATGATAATATGATGATAAAACTATGATTATGACTATGTGACGAAATGTGTGATGATAATCATGATACTGTGATTGTGATGAATGATAGCGAGACATGAGAATGTGAATCATAATGCCATATATTTGCTAAGACAAGATAAATTTTTAAACATAACATGTGAAGATTAAATTATGAGATTTATGAATTGAGTACTAAATCTCCATTTATGGAAACAAACTGAAATGGCTATGTGAAAACAACAAGTAACGCCTATGTATACCTAGACTAGAGTTAGCATTAGGATAAGTTGTCATGCCAATTAGGGATTTGTTTAGCAGTATTATATCTTTATTATGAGATATTTTAGGTATAGCCATATAAGCCTCATTGGGTACTGTACAAAATGTGTGTGCTCACTTGAGCAAACGTGATTGTGTAAGTATCGACGTATAAGCCCCATTATAGTATCGCACATTATATAAGCTTATTTCCATTATGTGATATTGTGAGTATAGATGCTAAGCCTCATTGTGGTACTGTATATATATGTGATTACTCATTAACAAGTCTACTATGTCATGGAATACAGTGGGCTAAATTAAATGAAACTAAACTAATTGAAGAGTATATTTACTTAAAATTAAAGCGATTGAATCGATTACAGAGTCGATGATCTTTGTATGAGTTTCCATATTATTTTCCCATTAGCATTTAAGTATGTTGCATGCATACACCATACTTAAAATAGACCAAAAAGGTAAGTTTAGTTAAGTTCATGTATAAGCTTAATGTTAACTGTGATTTAGCAACATTTTATAGCGTCTGGATGCATTGTATTATTGCATGTTTATATGAATATTTTTATATGCTAAGGGGGTAATCAGAGAATGATAATGTAACATTAAGCATATTTGCTTAACACGTTAGATTTCCATATGTAGGTTGAGGTTTGAGCATCGACAGAGGAGGCGTTACATGTGGGATCTACAACTGACTTATAGTTCATGCATTGCAAGTGTCATTTCCATTTAAATCAATTGTGTCTTGATATTCTAGTATAGTTTGGTCTTTTTCTATGTAAACATTTAGTTTTAAAGCTCTTGGTTTTTTTAGATGTAATAGTTTTTATTTTATGGCTTTAATTTGAGTTTTATAACTGAGATTTATTTATGCATTATATTTTGAGTTGTGAGACAAGATTTACTGTGTTAATTGTGAATATGGATGCAATGTATGGGTATAAGATGTGCTATGAAACAATGGTATGAGCATATAGCTAGTTTGGTGCCTTAGGCCTATAATGTGGCACTCCTTCATCTAGTGACTCCGAACGATGAGAGGAGGGGCATCACACAATCATATAAGCATAAGTTAGCCTTTGTGATCCAAAATCTGTAGACTTGTATATATAAAATCTTACCCATTGTGTCGTTGATGATTTTCCTTTAAATTTAAGCCTTTATAGCCTTTCCACTTCCATAACTAATTATTGATCTCTGGTATTCCTCTAAGATTTTGATCTAAGCTTTGTAAACCAAGTAGTAGAATCAACAAGCTTTCCTTTAATCCATTCATGCACAAAGCGAACTGTACATGCTACACATACTACATTACCATAGAAATCATCTTTTAATTATGGGTTTATAAGCTCTTGGTAAGCATTAACAGAAAATGTAGCCTCACTTTATATTCTTATGGTTTTACATCCAATATTTCACCTTTGATCTCTAGATATAGGTAGCTAAGGCATCAAAAGTATTATAGGCGAACTTCGCATTTGTCTAAGCTAAAGTTTTTAGCTTAACTAGTTTGATAACACTTGTAAACAAGCTTTCTTTGTCACATTTACCACTTTAGGGTCATGAGGCTAGAAAAGTTCCTTTTCCCAACATGGTTCAGAGCTTATCACTAAGAAACTGCATATCACAGATGCAATGGCAAGGTCTTAAACCCAAACTAAGGCCACTATAGCTAAAATGTGTTACTTAAGCTATAATCAATAGCATCTCAAGAATTTTGTACAATTTTTCATTTGGGAACTTCTAAATTAATGGTGAATAAGTAAGGTTTGGCATAGTTAGATTGCATAGTTCATCCAAAGTAATCTATAAGTGTTCCTCAATCATAAGAGCACTTTGTCTTGATCCAAAAATAATTTTAACTTTTCATCCTTAGTCTCTCTAGTCTTACCAGATAAAGGTAGTATAGAACCAAAACACTAGCTAGAGCATCATATAAAGTTTTAAGGATAGGTTTATAAGTAGATTTCAAGTAATTTGATAGATAGAAATATATTCTTAGGGTGACAACATAAGCTACTATCATATCATTAAGATTAGAGAGGTAGAGACCATCACCTGAGGTCGTTGCTATAAATCTAGGAGGCATGACTATAACTAAATGGCTGACCATTATTTAGAAGTTTAGGTGAGGGAAATAAAGCTCTTCAATGCAAAAAGCCATAAGACTTCTAAGTGAGAACATACTAGTAGGCAACTGCATTACAAAAGAGAGAGTTTTCAAGTAAATGGAAAGAGACCAAAACTATTTATAGTAAAGAGCCTTTTGAAGTTTTGTTGGCCCAGAGCAGTTCGCAATGATATTATTCATGCTTTTCACAACTATATTTTACATGGACCAATCACACTAAGGTTTCCCTCTAGCAATAATTTTATTCTTTTTGAAGCTTTCATTGCTCTTCATTATTCTCTGCTAAATAAATATACATCTAAAGGTGCAAAGCAAATGCATAAATTGAAGGTTTTTGAGACTTATGCCTCAACTTAATCGTAAATACTAATAATAGTCATTAAATAAGTTACGGTGGCCAAACAAGTGCAAGTTATGTATTATAAAAGAAAGTTAGTTAAAGAATATCAATTAAAATAGTAAAAGAATAAGGACATAAGTAGCAATAAACCATTGTAAATGGACCATAAAAGCTGGCTTTTTTAAAAATTTTTCATTAACAAAAACATCTAACAAGAAGAGAAATGAGAGTTATGCAGAATTCAATCGTTGAAAATTTGGTCTATTCGGTTCTATTTTTTTATTTTTGGTTCGGTTTTTAAATATAAATTCAGTTTAATCAATTCAGTTAGGTACAATTCTTAGAGGGCAAAAATCCAAAGAATTGAACTGATCGAACTTCTCAAAATGACTTTATTTTAGTATTTCTTGTATAAAAATAAAAAAAATATAAAATTTCTATCTATTTGGCTCTTTTGATTTGGTTATACTTGAATTTTATTTTATTTGGTTTGATCCTTGTAAAAATTTTGATTTTATTCGGTTCTAAAAATTTTAAAAATTTAGTTTTTAGTTCTTTCAATTCAAATCGATTTGGAACCGAATCGACCATTTGTACACCTTTAAGAGAAACCATTTAATCTAATAAATTATTATCCTCTACATTAAAATATAAAACCTTATTGAAAGTCATTTTTAGAAGATAAGAAACCGATGTCTTACTTCTATTGATAAAATCAACACGTATACCTTTAAGGGGGAAAACAAAATTATTGCCTTAAATTACCGTGCTGGCTACTGATTATAATGATTTTCCTCTTTTTTCTTTACAGTAGCAAGCTTGGCACTTCTTGCAGCAACCTCACTAGTAGCAACATCTTTCTCTCTACTGTTAGATCTTTCGATTTATCTTGATACAAATAACTTGTATCTAATTCAAAGGACTGCAAGCAAATCATTGGATAATGAACAATAAATAGAAAATCATAAATGCATACCTGAATCTATGATTGATGAATTAACTGAAAAGATTGAGTGCTTCTAAGCCTTGATTTGTCATCTCGCTGATTTGCTTTGTGTATGGGGCAAGAAAAATTGACAACTAAAATCTGGCTCAAGGACCATAACCCTAATACCCTTTATATACTAGGTTAAATAAGTTCTCATAAAACCTAATTTAACCTGTATTGGGTTTCTACACAATAGAAGTCCATACTCAATAGATGTCTTTAGAGCCTAAAATTAGATCACTTAAATTACTCTTTTAATTATGACAACCCATAATATAATTAATTTAATATGTAAGCCCACTTAAAATATTAAATCCAACAATCTCCCACTTAGGCTGCATATTATATCCAGAGTTACTAAAATGGCTATCATATCTTGAAAACATCTCTTTAGTTACAATCTGGTCCATCTCACATATTGGCATGGAATCAAAGCGACCTTTGTTACATTAATTCATAACTCGACCCATCAATGGTCGCATATACCAATATATTTGATGACATAGATCTGGTATGGATGTGTAGCATGGAAATTACATGTAATGTGATCTTAACATGCCTATTTCCAATTGGTCCTCCTTTATTCCTTATAAGATCATATTATTATCATAATATGTAAACATACTCAGAGTGCAAAACAAATTATATACTTTATTCTGTAAAACTAAATATAAAAGTAGTGTGTTTAAAATTAAGAACATTCGACTACAAACTCCCACTAAAATAGCATATCATCCAATAGTTTAACACCCATATGAGTAGTATGCTCATGAAACACTTTAGGTGATAAACCCTTAGTAAATGGATCCGCAA
>CANXYI010209588.1:0-10910 GCA_948208565.1 Hura crepitans
AGGGAGAAGAAGAATAATAAGAGAATCCAAAACTTCAGAAGTAGTGTGTGAATTTTCTATCTATTTGGTAGCTATCTTTTGGTAACTAATTTAACAAAGCTATTTATACTAAAATAACCCTTTTTAAGTCATAGTTTAACATTAAAAATCTGAACAAAATCTCGTTTAAGGAGGCCCATAAATTGTGCCTCTTTTGTCTATTGTGCAAGGCCTAGTAAAATGGTCTTTACGCATAAAATAGTAAAGCCCACTCTAGGCTTCCTTCTGAGGCTCTTCTGGGGCTCAATTTAAATTATCCATAAGCTAATTCAAGGTTTTTTTAACCTTTAAAAGTTTTATTTAAAATTATACTAAAAAGGTACCCCTAAATGGGCCTTCAAGGCCTATGCCCTTTTAACACTTAAAAAGGTCAAACTAGGTCAACTGGGCTCTAAGCCTAATATCACTTTTTCTTGTTTATTTCTTTTTCTTTAAATAATTTCTCATATCATTAAAATATCAAACACTTTGATAATCATTTCAATTCTCTAACTGTGTGATCCTATGGGATTCCAAAACATGTTGGTAGTACATAGTGAATTAGAGTCCTAGTCCAACTAGAATTCTTATGGTTTAATCTCATTGAGCCCTTAATTAATTCTAAATTAATAATTCACTTATGTACAAGTCTTGAGAGGTGTCTAGCCACATATCAAGGCTACCCAAGTGTTAGAAAGTTTAGTGGTTTGACTTAACCCTTCCATATATAGTTACTATGCGATTACTCTTTTCATTATACTTTATCTTATTTAAGTTTGAGTATGGACTTATGTCAACACAATGCTTATTAAGTATGTCTAATAAAGCCCTAAACATGTCATCTATAATATTTACTTCTTTATTCTTGAAATGCCATTGTGAATATCTTTCACACTAGCATTTTACTTTGATCAAAGATTCCTAGAATAAAGATATATTAAACTTGAGGTATAAACTCCCCATTATAATATGAGGTTGTGAATCCTTTATTGATCACTCAACTACCTTCAGGTATCTTAGACTATACCCAACCTCTTAGCTATGTATACATCATGGTAAAGTAAAAGCAATAGAGTCAAAGTATACACTTTGATACTTAAGATAACTTTAGTGGTCTTAAGTTAGAAGATACTTGCACCTACTAATATAATGAGATTACTTCACTAACATAGATTATGTATCCATGTGAAGATCTTGTATTTGGGTCTTCAATGAACTTGTTTCTCAAACAAGCATCCATATGTTAACTCTAAGCATCACTATGCTTATAGCTTCTAAGAACTACTATTGACTAAGTCAAATAGTATAACATGTGCTCATCTATCCATATCAACAATGTCCCATTTTGTTAATACTATGACTAAGAATAGTTTTGGTGTTTCACATTTGCTGCAATAAGAATCTCACATCATGAACTCTTTATGATTTCATCTACACTATGAAATAATACCAGTGAATTCATTACGAAGTTTAAAATCTGTATCAAACAAATGAATTAATCATAAGCACTTATGTCATGAAAGAATGCCTTTTTATCATAAATGAATGCACATAAAATTTCCCTATTACACACATACTTTAGGGCTTACAACTAGCACTATGCTCAACATTTCATTTAGCATTACACCTCAATATGGATTAGGAGCAATATCATATGACCCTAATGTCAGACATAGCTTTAAACTTACTAATATCCTTAGCCAAAATACAATAAAAATAGCCTATATACCTTGTATAAAGTCTTCTTTATTCGTAACACACAACACATACAGTGATAAGCTTATTTATTAAAGAGTATAAATGGCATGCCAACACTTCCAATCCCATTCATTCATTCTAACATCATTTTTTCCTAAAACAATTCCTACATAGCCACTCTACATTCAATCAAGAAGGGGACAATAAGTAGATCATCATAAAAGGGGCTTATCGAATAACAATAGACCTATTCTCCCCCTTTAATGCTATAATTTGGCCTTGTAATTTCAGTTACTCCCTTCTATTACTGAATTTATTTTTTATAGTAATAACCTAATTTATTTCTTTTGCTACACAAATCTCAATACACTTGATTTCGTCCACTAATTGTTCATACAACAAACAACCAATATCAACCAAGTGCCTATAACCTTTAGACAATTTCACCAAGGAAATTAAATAAATTAGCTATAACTTACCTGTAGTGCCATAGCCACCATGTTGCTGCAACAGTGCTATTGTAACTCCTAAGCACATCTACATGGCTAAGGCTATAATAGCCTTGATCACTAGCAGAATAGTGGTGGCTACACACCCCTTAGCCCCTTCTTCTCTATCAATTGACAAGCCAGCAATTATAGTGGCAAACTCTACTGTAACATTGCTATTGCTTCTTAGTAGCTTTCAAAGTATTTTGGTTAGTAGGATCTTTCCTAAATTCCCCTCTTTACTACCCTCTTCTCTATCTTTTCTTAATCATGGCCCTTTTCCTCTTTCCTTTTTCTTTTCTTTCTTTTCTTTTTATTTTTCATGTTTTTTCCCTTTTTCTTTCTCATCAAAATAAACAAGCCAATTTTGGCTTGTATTAATTGACACTTAAGTGGGTTTCTAGGGGAAATTCCCTTTTTAATCCTTCTTCTCTTACCCTTTTTTAATTTAAATCCTTAATCCTAATTAAATCAATACCCTAATTAAAGCCCCTTCTTGAATTAAATCTCATCTCCTCTTGAACTAATTTGTTATTCTCTTATGACTTAATTCTCCCACCAAAATCATTGATCAACTATGCTTAATTCCCCCAATGTGACCCTCAAATTTGTCATTATAACATTTGATCAAGTAGACTTAATCTCATGATCCTTAGGGTGTAACAATTAATTGTCATCAAAATAGCTTAATAATATATATAGTGTAAATTTAGCCTAATTTGGTAATTATATCAAGATACCATTTTAAGGTGGTCATAGGTGTCATAGACACCATACTTGAAAAACATGCATTTTAACATGGAAAATAGAAAGGGTTATTAAAGGTTTTAATCCCATAATATATTATGTGATTATTCTACTATATTTTGGCGTATTGTACTTCAGGTCCATGATAGATAATTGTTAAGCTTCAAAACTAATGAATAAAGATCATGATAAAAAAGTTGTGGAAGTATATGAGCTTATGAATGTATAATAAGGCAAATAGTTATAAATCTTAAAGACTATGTATTTTAATGGAATAAATGTGTATTAAGGCAAATTGGTCGATTGTGTAAACATGTGAAGTAAATGAATTATTTCTACTCTAATACATATCATGAGAATTATGACATGGTAATTATGACTATTATTTTTAGACTTATTTTAGATAACTCCTTATTTTGTGCTATATAAATAATTGTTAAATATTGCTACTAAACTTTAGATTTGATGTATTAATATACCTTAAAAGTGCAACTCTACAAAGTGCCCAACTAATGTAGAATTAAGTGTTATAATCATTATTTATGGCATATACAAATGTACGATTTATGATATAGGACCATGACATGAATACATGTATAAGTTATGCTTCTATAAGATTATGCAATGGTTGAACAAAAGACAAAAGATATATTACTATGAAAATTTAAGATAAAACTGATAATATCGATTGATACAATGCCACATTCTAGTAAGTAAGAATGATTCTATTTCTAAGATGTAAGAAAGATTATTGATAATTGATATGGTGCCTATAATATCTAAAAACCTCAATTTTATGAATAGTACTTCTCAAGCCGTGAATAGTATTTCTTGAGAATTAGGTTATGATAAGGTGACTGAGGGGGAGCACTAGTTATAAACTAATAATAGATAAAATAAGGATGGAAAATAAAGTTTTGGGAGTAGCGACTAAAACAATAAAAAGTTTTACGTTATTATTTAGTGAATAGTGAACTTAGTTTAAGATTAATAATAAAATGCTCTGGATGTTCTCAAAATGACCAAAAAAATAGCAGACCTAAAGATTAAAAATACCAAATAGTCTAATGGCACTAAAATCAAAATTTTTTTAACATTGATAAGTATTTTATTTGAATTTATTAAAAATACAATTGATTAATCAATTGAGTTCTCATTGGTTTTTGGGCATGATAATGTAAGAGTTTCTAAATTGGGAAATCTAGAACTTTTAGACTAAAGAAGGAATTTTTAGAGGCCTTAAAAATTAAAACCACATTTTCAAAGCTTAAAACTTAAATTGGATTAAACGTAGACATTAGATTGCCATATGGTTCAATCATGGCCATCGATGGTCTTAATATAAAAAGGATGAGTGTGTGTGTGTGTGTGTGTCTAACACATGATCAAAACATCCATCTTCTCATTTATTTACCTAAGATGATGCCATTTTCTACTTTTCCCCCCTCATCTATTTTTGTTTCATCATGTCTTTACATTTCTCCACTAAAAGCATCAAGTTATATATATAAATTAATCCTTTCCCCATCTAGAGCATTAATTCAATGTCAATTTTGCAAAAAAAAAATGGTGTTTTAGGGGGAGAATAGAGGTTTAAACATCTAGAGTTTCTAACCCATAAATCAAGGTACACCCTAAATTGAAACACTAACATTTTTTTAGCTAATTAGGGGTACCCATTTTAATTATTCCAGTGTTATTTTTGAGTTTGGTATAGTGTAGATTTTTGTATGAACTTTCTAATATAATATCTATTATGGAATTTAGAGAAAGTGGAGGAAATCTTAGACAAAGGAAAAAAGAAGCTATAAAGTGTCTTTCGAAGAGCTGAATAATCACTCAATACATGTATTTGAAAAAAATATATATGTGTATGTATGTGCTATGCATTTTCAACAATATGTCTATTATGGCACTTTGTTAATTTAGGAGTTTAGATAACCCTAAAATGGCAAACATGGTACATTAGGGATTTTGTGAGGTGTTAAATTAATGGAATCAATAAATATGGGTTAAAAATAAATTAAATGATGAAAATGGTAGGTTGGCCGAATGGTATGTTCATGAGGGGTATAATGGTAATTATTGCAATTATGGACAAAATCGACATTATTGAAGTGTATTAATATTAATAATAATGGTACATTATAGTTCAAAGGTAAGGAATGTGGAATGCTAATGTTGCCATAAATGGTATGTGTAAGGCTTCTGTACATTTCTTTGTGTAAATGTGTGATATATGATGCATGCATGTTAGCACAAGGTAATGGTCAAAGGTGTATGGCATGATGGTAATATCTATTTCCTAGTCTTTAAGTCACCAAAATAGATAGTATAATATGACTACTTGTGTTCACATGAGGAGATAATGGTTGGGATGACATAATGTTAAAAAATGTGTCACATGTCATTACCATGCTATAGTAATTGGCAAGGTAAGGAATATACATGTGATCAAATGATTATATAAGTGGACATGAACATGTAAAAATTTATGTAAGCGATGTAATACATGTGGAACTAAAGTTAAGAAGTTGATAGCCTATAT
Organism: Hura crepitans; assembly: GCA_948208565.1. Taxonomy (NCBI): domain Eukaryota; kingdom Viridiplantae; phylum Streptophyta; class Magnoliopsida; order Malpighiales; family Euphorbiaceae; genus Hura; species Hura crepitans. The sequence continues at coordinate 5,500 of CANXYI010209588.1, forward strand.
GTTTTAGAAAATGTACCAGATAGGTTGATTGGTCAACCAGGGAGGTAGCAGTTATTAGGGCACTTTGATGTCATGTTTCATGCCGGTGTATCTGTTATGAGGTCCATAAGGGCCAATGCACACATATTTGTTATACAATGATATGATATGCTATAATATGATATTTTTATATGGGTGTAGATATCGAGATGTCCAATAAAACGACTGCACATATTGTTCATGTGGGTACAACCACTAAGAGGTTTGACAGGACCATTACATAGTTTTAGTGATATGTCATACTAGTGCTATAGCTATGAGGTCCAATAAGGCCACTGCACATTTTTATTCTAATGTAGTAGTAATGAGGTCCAAAATGTGGGCCACTACATGTTGTGATCCTAATATCTAGTATTAGGACTTATGTTTATTAGATATGGAGTAGTAAATGGTAAAGGATAATATGTGAAATAATGAATAAAAATTTGGTAAACAATTAAAGAAATTAGTACTATAAATGGAACAAAAACACATAACTTGATTAAGTATGTGTAACCACATAAATATAACATCACTGTGCTTATCTATCCTAATCTTACATGACATTACTTGTCTAGTTCGATTATGTGTGTGAGTGTAAACATGTTTTATCAAATACAATACTAAGATTTATGCTTAGTGCATCATGTTTTCGACGCATAGGTTATAGATAGTTAGCCTTGAGCAAGCCTCAAAACAGTAGTGTAGCCTAGTATCTTTTTGGTATTCTTTTGAATTATATAGTATCATGTATCTAAAAGTAGATGTCACTAATGTGTAAATAGGTGGAAAGAGATAGTGCATCTCATAAACATATTTTACTTGACTTTAGTTTGGACATGTAAATTAATATGACAAATGTTATATCTTTATAGTGTGTATGCGTATGGACTCGATTGTTTGTGTAGATAATATGACAGTGATGATTGATATGACAGCTTGATTATGAGGATGTTGATTGAGATGGGTTGTGAGGACCACATAGGTCTAAGATAATGGATTGAGATTGAAACTTTATAATATGCTATTTTATGTAGGTTTAATTTTGGTATATGACACCATGTAGCCATTATGATGTTGGATTTCTATCTTAGTGAGATAGCGATGTGTAAGCGTATGTGTATATATTAAATGGTTTATGTAACACCCGTAAAACTAGGCTTCATGAATAGTATTTCTTGAGTTATGATTAGGGTTCTCAAGTAATGGGCCCCACTAAAGTGATTAAGAGGGGAGTACTAGTCATGAAACTTGAAAAGGCAAAATAAGGCATGAAATAAAAGAATTGGAAGTAGCCACTGAACCAAAAAATTCTTTTACATTGATATCTAGTGGATAGTGACCATAGTTTGAGCTGTGATATAAAAAGGTCAGGATATGCTTAAACTAGAATAGAAAAAGCATAAGTTAAAGGCAAAAAATTCAAGCTAGTCTAATGGTGAAGAAATCATAATTTTCTATCATCAATAAGTATTTTCTTTTAATTTCTTGCTTATGTGATTGAAAAGTTAAGTAGGTTTCCTTTGGCTTGTTGGCATAAACTTCGAGAAGTCCCTTAGTTATGAATTTCTAGAGTTTTTGGTCTTAAGAAGTAATTTTGGTGATCATAAAGTTTGAGAATAAACTTTTCAAGATTAAAACAAAAATAGGAAAAAACTTGGCATTGGATTATTAAATGCTTAAATTGTGGTTGTTTGTGTATTTAATATAAATATGTGAGTTTATGTAAGTATAAAACACAACTTCATTTTTTTCCTCCCGTGGTGTAGTCAATGCTATTCTTAAGAGAGAGCCCTCCCCTATTTTTCTTTCAAACACAATAAAAATCCAAGTGAAACCCCTAAATATTATACTCAAATCGATCCTCACTGTATCTAATTTCTTATTTAGATATTTATTTTGCAAGAATAGGTAGTTTTTGTAGAAAAAATATAGGATTTTGCAAACCCAAAAGCAAGGTAAGCATATTTTTGGGGTTATAATATTTTTTTATGACATTATGGGTCCTCAGAATTACAGTGTGGGTGTTCTTTTCATGTTTTAATTCATGTAGATTTTTTAAAATAATTTTCTATGATTTTTTAAAATAATTTTCTATCTTATTACCTATTGTGAGACTTAAAGAAAGAGAAAGAGAGGCAAGCTAAGGGTAAAAAAAAAAAAGCTTTAAAATGATATTTAGGGTAGCAAGAAATTGCTTTGTAAGTGTTTTCAGTAAAATATGCGCACAATTTCCATGTTTTTGCAATTTTAAGTTTGTATATCATTATGGAAGTTGTAATTTTAGTGGTTTAAATTGTCTTAAAATAAATTTAATGGTACAATAATATTTAATATATGCAAAATAAGTGAAAACAATAGAGAAATGATAATGTATGGAAGTAATGTACACTTGCCAATATGTTATGTGTAAAAAAGGAAATATGGTAATTTTGGGCAATATAACTAAAATATGTGTAATTAAGCTACATCTAGATAATAAATCATGTTAGAATAATGTTTGATGGAAAGGAATGCTATGTGTTAGAAATGTAGTACATTAAATATGTGTTGTGTGCATGGATTTTTGTGTGCACATGTACATGTTGCATCCGAGATGTAATGAAACATAAGTTGCATTATATGAATAATTGTGGCGAAAATTATAATTATGGAACATAAGTCTTCAAATGAGAAATACATATGGATCATAATGGTATCAATAAGGTAAAAAAAAAAGATATGACTTTGATTACGTATAATGTATTAAAATCATGTAACGTAAAATCATATAAAGTGTCAAAAGCCCATATATGTTTGACAACCAACTAGATAGGTTACCAGTCAACTAAAGAATTAGTAGTTACTAGATATTTGTTATTATTTTCATATGCATGTGGCAATTATCTAGTCCATTTAAGACACTACACATACTCATAATGTATGCTATAATAATCCATTTTATATTGATATATCCTTATTATTTATGTGAGTTTGTCTACCGATAGTTCCAATAAAATCACTGCACATAATTTTATGCAAGTGAAACTGCAAAGAGGTTCAATAGGATCACTGCACCCATTATGCTAGAGTAGCAACCGTTAGGTCCTAAATATATGCCATTGCACATCATGATCCCAATGTCCATTATTGAGATTCATATTTCTTAGATATGGCTAATTGACTAGCTAAATAGGAAAGGGAAATTGTGTGTCCTATAAATTGAATAAAAGGTTTGATAAACATAAAATGAGAATGTATATGTCCAGACTAGATTAAGGTAATATGATAAGTGTAATCAACTAAATAATTACCATAACAATGTGTGTGTATTTGGTATGTTATGACTACATGGCATTGCATTTTTAATGTTAATTTGTGCATATACTTGTGTAAGCATATTTTATTTAATACACCACTAAGCTTTATACTTAGTACATCATACTTTTTAATGCGTAGGTAGTAGATAGACAACTATAACTGACCTCAATAGTAGCAATGTAATGCAAAGGAGTTATTCATAAGTGTTTTGGTATATTTTGGTTCTTGTTATAGTGTGATGTAATATTATATATAGTCAGTACTTGCATATAAACATAATTGGACTAGAATATTGTGATATGTTTTATGATATGGTATGTTGGGATGTAAACCTATATTACATAGCTTATGTTTTATGGCTTAAATGTGTGTGGATGAGATTACATGTCATGATATGATTGTTTGGAAGATTGAGATGAGATAAGGACCAGAAGGGTCCAAGTTGATAGTTGATAATTGAGATGACATAAAAGTGTTATTTTCTGAATGTTTTATTTAGAAATATGTCTATATGCAACCGTTATGCTGTAGAAATTTTGTTGTAACAAGATAGGTATGATAATATGTATGATTTTCATATAAAAAGGTTTTAAGAAGATAATAGTGAAGTTAAGATAAGTTAGTTTCCATGTCATGTCTTATTAGGATTGGTAATAGTTCGGGTAGGAGGTGTCACAATATGGCATCCCTTATTTGGATCTAGCTATTGGGTTAAGGGAAAGGTGTTGAATTTAGTGGTATTAAAGCTTAGGTTTAGGCATTTCTAGGTGTATTAGACTACATATGAGTGCCATAAGGTTGATATGTATATACATCAAATGACCTTGCACTAGTTAAGGTTAATGTTTGTATCTTGATATAGATTAAAAATGATTGAATGAAGGTTGCTAGTTGCTAAAGAAGATAAAGTGCAAAGTTATGCCCTAGCAAAAGTTAATGAACTGACACATGTTAAAGCCTCAGTGCCTAGTGATGCAGCATAATCTACACTTGCCCAGCTAGCACAAGCACAATAACCATAACTGCAGTAGATGGTAAACCTATTGAGATAGATTATTGCAATAGCTATTCCACAAACACCACTAGTGCCGCAACCACCACCTCAAGCACTCTAAAAAACTTACTTGGAATGAGTTAAAAAGATAAGAGCTATTGATTTTGAGGGAGCAAATATAGATTGTAATGCCTATAAATTGAAGTTTTATAAATAGTACCTCCGAGGTATGAATAAAGTTCTCGGGAAGTTAGGGCACATTCATAAGGCCAGAAAAAGTGTGTACTAGTCATAAAACTTTAATGGGCTAGAAAATGAGGAAAATGAATTAATTAAAAATTTTAGCGAGACCAATAAATAATTTTAGACAAAGAGCTAGTGAATAGTAACCTTAAAGGAGTTTTTACTAGAACAGCTCTAGGATGTGCTTAGAAGGACTAGAAAATACAATACCTATAAGATAAAAAATTCCAATAAGTTCAATGGTGAAGAAATTTTAATTTTCTAAGGTCATTTGATAATTGTTTAGAATTTCTAATTTACACGAGTGAATAGTAACCACAGTTAGCATTGAAGTTTTGACTTGAGATTTTATGGGGCCCTTAGTGGGCATTAACAAGAATTTTTGGCATAAAAATGATTATTTTTAGAGGTCTAGAAAAATTATTTTGAATTTTCAAAATTTAAACAAAAATTCGGTGAATATAGGTCATTCTATCACCACGAGTTGTGATCTAAGCCATCCACCCCTTTAATATAAAACCCCCTTACACATGTAGGAGTGTCACATGTGTAAAGAGTCATCTTCTTCCTCTACACCCAAAGAAAGCTGACGCCACCCTACCATAAGCCCCTACCACTTTTCTTAATTTTTGTCTCCTCTCTTACCCAATTCCAATAATTTTCATATGTTTCTTAACCTCCATGCTCCTTAAAAGCCATTCTAAGTGCTAGAATTGGAAAATCTTACTTGGAAAGTGAGATATTACAAACGGGTGAATAGTAGCCATTTTAAGTGTAAGTGGATTTTTTCCAATTTTTATTTTTTTTAGATAGCCTAATAATTTTAAGAAAAACAATGTTGATAGATTTCAATTTG
>CANXYI010209747.1:0-27035 GCA_948208565.1 Hura crepitans
GTAATATGCATTCAAGATAACATAATCTCATATTCATCGCATATATAACATATTAGTAGTGTATGCAACTTACAAAGTTCATTACATCAATATATTATATATCATCACAAATTTTTCCATTATCAATTTTCTTATGATTTCTGAAGTATTGCTGATTATTTTTGGTCAAGTTATTTATTTATATATGCCCATAATCAACAGACATGATTCTGATATTGGATAATGGGAATTAGGGGCCACTAAGGACATATAAGGTAATATATATAGAATTAGGGGCTCATAAGCCATGCACGAGGACCTAAAGGCCATAGGTAAGCACTAAAAGGCCTTAGTAGCTACTAATCTCCCTAGTTGACCAGTTAACCTATCGAGACTAGGTTATCTATATTCATATGGCCATTGGCCTTTAATTAAGTTTCACATAGTTACATGTATTTTAACATTTATTACTTTTGGTTTATAATTTACGTCATATATGTTTTAACATCCGTACATGCCACATTTTGATCACGGATGCATTTAGCATCATCTAATACATGTTTTAGGCCAATAGGCCTTACTTCATTAAAAGTCGAGAGACCATATCTCAAATAGACCATTCGGCGACATTATGTACACAAAATGTCTTTAGCACTTCATATCCACAAGTTTATAATTCATGTCATTATCTCATTCCTTTTGTCATATATCTCTATATCTTTCTATGCTTATTACCATATTTAATTATATTCTCTTCTCATGTTATGCATTACTTTTATAGCTCCAAATATGCTTATGCCATTTTATATACAATTGCATAAACATCATAACACAAATACATTCTATTATCACTATAGCTTAGTGTTTTGACTGAAACACACATACAACCTAACATGTATTTGTTATACTTGATTTCCATACTAACGTTATCATTTCATACCATCTATCATCTTTACAACCTGATATCAAGATTAAACACACATACCATGCAATGAATTTTACTTAGCATATAATTCAAGCTAATTAACATTTAATATCTACCTATAACCATATCATAGGTTTCAACCTTTTACATGTTATATGCATAACCCACTTTGTTCATCACTTATAACCTATGAAACATGTATTCAGTGTAATTTAACCACTTATAACTACTGCACATTAAATTTCATCACATACATACACGTTTATATCATAACATATACATACTTAAATTAACCAATTCACATATAAATGCATATAGGTTATTGTATACACTTACCAAGAGTATCAAAATCACCAAATAAGCTCCTTCAAGCCATTTCTTTGACTTTCCCCTTGCTTGCCTCTCTTTTCTCTACAAACATACAATAATACCACATATAAAAATCCATAATAAATTTTTCTTACTTCCAATCAATAAATCAACTTGATAAAACTCTTATTAATCCTTAATAACACTCTAGAAAAATACAAAAACTTGAAAAGAACAACTTACACCTAAGATGGTTACTATTCATTTCAAATTCACCTCTTCTTTCTTTAAGAATCACCATAAAAAGGCTCAAAAGAACCAAAGGAAGGCTTAAACACTCAATTATGGTTTGGAATGGAAGGAAAAGCAAGGAAAGATGAAGAGGATTAGGGCTCCAATGCCATTGGGTTTGAGGTGTTGAAGGAGGAAGATAATTGCCTTTTTTATTTCACAAAATAAGAAAATTGACACCCCTTTTATACCAAAAATCCAATGGCTAAGATTAGATCACTTAAAGAGCCAATATCCCTGAAAATCCCATTCCAATTTTCCATTGTTTTGAAATTTATTCCTTCTATTATTAGCCTTAATTAACTTCCCTTATTATAACACCCCCTATCCATTTCTATATGAAACAGGCAAGGTGTGCTACTTCTCACTAAGGTCACCCATCCTTAGATTTCCCTAGGGGCCTTTCATTTGACTTTTACCCAAGTTTGACCTAACTACCCTTTTATGCCATTATGATTAATTATCCTCTTATTACTGCCTATTTCAATCCATTAAAACTCTAAATTGACACCATTAGACAATTACAGAAAATCAAGCAGCATTACGACTAGCCGGGTAAATAACCCCAACTTAACCGGTAGAGAAAAATACTTCTAAATTCATTTTTGAACACATCCCACTCCTAGACCCTTTAGTCCTCCATATCACAACCAATACTTGACAGCACATATAATATATAGAACACAGGGTCCTTGACCCATCAACATACAGTTATACACAAACATAGTTCTATTAACATGCAAAACTGTACAAAACACATAGGTTTTCAACTTTTAGTTCTATTTACATCCCATAACCCACAACATCTCTATATACACGAGTGCAGCATTACGAAACTCAAAAAAAAAAGCAAAAAGTACCAAAAGACTCGACAGCAACTACACTGATGTTGTCTAGTGCCGGTAGTCACTCAATCTACTGCCTATGAATCGAAACACCGACACGCTAAGTATGAAACTCAGTGGTGGAATAGATCAAAATAATATGTCAGACATACATACATACACTATGCAACATCCCACACACATAGTAGGCACCCTAATTACTCTAAGTCTAATTATTTATTAGGTTTAGTTTCATTATTTATCATTTAGTCTAGATTATTATATTAAAGGCCCATAACAGATAGATAACTCTTTAAGACACTAGATAGCGGGAACTATCCTGTGCAGTGGCCCACTTTTAGGACCTAAATAACTACACCTACCTTGCCTAATAGCAGGGATCAGTCAGTAGACCTCTAAATATTGCACTAGTAGATAGCAAGGATTAGTCTGTAGGCCTCCTAATATCTACAAATGACATCATAATCATCTCAAGTGGATAGTAGGGATCAGCCTCGTGGGACCTCCTAATACCTATAAATAGACAAATAGGTAGTAAGGATTAGCCCAGGTGGACCTCCTAATACCCTATTGTGCAGGGTTCATGTCAGAACCTCGATTGCTACACCTACCACTTCTAACACATAGTAGTGGCCCTAGAAGGATCAAACTGCTTAGTAGTCACTAACTTCCTAGTTGACTGGTCAACCCATCCAGTAGGTATCTAACTGATGGCCTAATAATTAAATTATACTGTAAATCATAACATTTTTGGTGTCCAAGTCCATTTTACCATTTGGTTACATGTTATGACACAATAGGCACATAAATGCCAAAATTCCACTTGCAATTGCAAATTTACTATCCCTTTGGTAACTTTATGAGATCGACACTATTCATTTGGTCATTTTTGTTTTTTATACCTTTCCCATGGCTACTCATACCAATTCTAACCTTTATCAATCCCTTATTTATTCATTTATACAACATTAATATCTTATAATATGCCAATGCATGCCATGTTACCACTTATTATGCACTTACATTACTAAGCTATGGTTTCACCCAAATTTCATGCTAATTTAGGCTACCATAATTATTCACTTTTCAATTAGCATTCTTGCACTTTACAACCTCACTATTTTCACACCTAACCTACCATAATCAAGTGTACACATACCATGCTCAAACACACCTATATTTCAGCCACTACACACTCACACACCTACACATGCATTTCATCCTAATTAAACATATCAAACTTATTATTTTCATGCCACTAACATCAATGTAACTATATTTTACCAATATACCATGCACATACCCAAAATCATGCAATTCCATACAAGGCATTCATGCATAACTATGACATACATACAAGGTGTATTAAATTTAACCTATCCTATATGCCTAGGGTGTGAAAACACCCTTTTCTCCACCACTTTTGGCCTTAGTTGCTTAGTTTTCCTCACTTGGATGATTAAACCCTAAACATAGAAAATTCCAACTTAGAAAAATTCCCAAAAAATATCTAAAGCTCCAAATTGAAATCTAAAACTATAGGAATTCTTAGAATGCTTTAATCTACCTATATCAAAAATAAAAAAAAAAATTGATTTGGGACACTTACACACCAAAATATCACTATTCACTCAAGTGATAATTCTCCCAATTTAAGCTCCTTTTCTCAAATTTCTTTGAAAAAATGGAATCTATGGATGATGGAGGGTTACTTTCATATAATCTGAGTGAGGTTTGGAGGACAGATGAGAGAGAAAATGAAGGAAATGGTGGTGGCATTAGCCAAAGGGAGATCTTGAGATTGAAGAAAGTGTTTTGGCATATGTGAGGTTCCCATATGTGGAACCTCTTATTTGTGAGGGGGTGGCTACCTTGGGTCGTGACACGTGGCGATCTAATGGCTAAAAATCGATTTATGTCACTTTTGGCTTTAGAAATTCACAGAAAACTCTTTAAGCATCCAAGAATTCTCATTTCAACTTTAAAAATCCTCTATTAGTGTAATTAAGGCCCATGTAAAATTTTAAGTCAAAATTCAACAGTTCACTTTTTGACACCATCCACCCGCCAGAATAAAATATTCAAAAAAATATCTATCGACCTCAAAAAATTATAATTCCTTCTCCATCATACTCATTAGAATTTTTGAGGTTCAGGGTGTTGTATTTTCAAGTCTGTCTGGGCACCTTCTGGGGCTATCCCGACACAAACTCATTTTATCTACTCATATAGTAATTCTTGACCCGAAATGATTTATTGGTTTTGCTAAATTTTTTAATTCATTCATTTTCCCAATTTTCAGGCCCGTCAAAGTTTTATGACCAATACACCAGTCATTGGACTTATAATGATGCCTCGCACCGTAGGGAACATCACTTGAGCCTAGAAGGTACTGCTTATAAGACCTTAATTTTCAGGCATTACAATTCAGAACACTCCAACTACTCCAGTATTCTAGTGGTCCGTTCTAACCAATACTCTACCTTTGCTGCAGGAGAAAGCCTACCACTGGTGGCACAGATTGAAGAAAAGGAAGGCAGTAGCTGAGTTAATCTAAGAGTTCTTTCTGAAAGAATTCAAGAAGAGGTACATTCCTAATTCTTACCGGGACAATAGAAGATAAGAGTTCTTTGATTTGAAATAAGGAAGGAGATAAATTTCTCAATACGAGAAGGATTTTGATCGCCTGAGTAGATATGCAACAGAATTCTTTCCAAAATGATGAGGAGAAATGTAAAAGGTTCGAGAAGGGCCTTAATATGGAGTTAAGGATACAGATCTTGACTCCGAAGATTAGAGATTTCACCGAGTTGGTAGCAGCAGCTTATGATATGGAAGAGATGTTGCAAGAGAAGAGAGTTGCATCAAAGGAAGAGACTATTTACTGCAGCCTAAACCAGTTCAGCTCTAGGTAGGAGCAAGAGGCAAAGGGAATTCCAGCCAAGTCAGCAGTTTTAGAGGTAGTCAGGCCGGCAGTTATAGAGGTAGGCCCGATCATAGAGGACTGGTCAAGGTTGTCCTCCTAGACCTCAACCACCTCTATCACAGTAGGCTTCTAGTGCACCCATGTCTACTACTAGGAGTGCACCACCTATTTGTGGAAGTTGCTAGAGGAAGCATTGGGGCCAGTGTTGGCAGTATAGGAGGGGTAAATGTTTTATTTGTGGAGCACGAGACCATTACCAGAGGGAGTGCCCTCAGAAGTAGTTCAGACATAAGCATCGATTACAGCTATAGCTATTAAACCCCCAAGACAGAAGAGATAGGACCAACCTACCACCAGCCATAGGGGTAGATTTGAAGTGAGAGCTTCGACATGATAGTATGCTATCTATGCCTGAAAGGAAGTGAAGGCTCTGGATGTCATAACTGGTATATTCCTTTTATTTGATGTTTTTTACTAGCTTTGATAGATCCTAGATCCACACACTCATACATATGCACCACACAAGCATGAGATAGAGGCCTCGAACCAGAACCCATAGATGTATACATATAAGTAAGTAACCGTAACCCAATAGGTTAGAGTGTGATAGTGAGCACTGTTTATCGACATTGTCTTCTGATGATACATGATCAGACATTCCTAGCAGACTTGATAGAGTTACCCTTCTATTTGTTTGATATCATACTGGGTATGGACTGGCTATCAGAGCACCAAGTAGTCATTGATTGTGAGAAGAAGAGGTTGAGTCTTCAAACCCCAGATGGGTAAAAAGTGATTCTTATGGGTAACAGAGAATCGCTGCATAGTGTGATTTCAGCTATAATAGCCAGGAGACTCATACGGAAGGGATGTGAAGCTTTCTTAGCTTCAATGATAGATACTAGTGTCCAAACTCCTAGCTTGGATCAAATACCTGTTGTGTCTAATTTTCTTGATGTGTTCCTAGATGAGTTGCTAGGATTGCCACCATATCAAGAGTTAGATTTTAAAATTGAGACTTACCCTAGTGTGAACCTTGTATCAATTACTCCTTATAGGATGGCCCCAGTAAAACTGAAAGAATTGAAGGTGCAGTTGTAAGAGTTACTAGATAAAGGCTTCATCAGGCCTAGTGTGTCTTCATGGAGAGCTTCTATATTATTTGTGAAGAAGAAGGATGGATCACTTCGACTGTGTATCGATTATAAGTAACTAAACAAGGTGACAGTTAAGAACAAGTATCCATTACCTAGGATTAATGATCTTTGTGATTAGTTATGAGGTGCCAGTGTCTTCTTCAAGATTGACTTGAGGTCAGGGTACCATCAGTTGCAAATCAAGGAAGGTTACATTCCTAGGACTACCTTTAGGACACGTTATAGGCATTATGAGTTCCTAGTGATGCCATTTAGGATCATTAATGTTCGACAGCCTTCATAGATTTGATGAACAGAATCTTGAAACCATACTTGGATCAATTTATGGTCGTATTTATTGATGATATCTAGGTGTACTTTAGAACTTGAGAGGAATATGAACAACACCTCCAGATTGTGTTATAGACATTGAGAGAGAAGTAGTTGTACACCAAGTTAAGTTAATGTGAGTTGTAATTGGAAAAAGTGGCATTTTAGGTCATATTGCCTTAGTTGGAGGTATTAGAGTGGAATCCTCCTAGGAATGTGATTGAGATATGGAGTTTCCTAGGATTGGTAGGTTATTATCAGAGATTCATGAAAGGCTTTTCAATGATTGCTGCTCCATTGACAAGGTTGATAAGGAAAGATGTGAAGTTTGAGTGGGATGACAAGTGCCAGGCTAGTTTTGATAGATTAAAGCGGATGCTGATAGAAGCTCCTATCCTTACTCAACCAGAATAGGGTAAGGAGTTTGTGATCTATAGTGATGCATCACACAACAGGCTTGGTTGTGTGTTATGCATAAAGGAAAGGTAATTACATATGCTTCCAGGCAGTTGAAGCATCATGAGAAGAATTATCCCACACATGACTTAGAGTTAGCTACAAGCATGTTTGGCTTGAAGGTGTGGAGAAATTACTTGTATAGAGAGAAATGCTATATCTACATAGATCATAAGAGCTTAAAGTATTTGCCTACAAAGAGGGAATTGAATTTGAGACAGCGATGGTGGATAGAGTTGATTAAGGACTATGATTGCTTGATTGACTATCATCTAGGAAAAGCAAATGTAGTTGCAGATGCTTTAAGTGGGAAGATGATAGCTACCTTGAAGTTGATGCATGCTTAGGTGGAATACATAATAGAAGGTGCAATATTAGGTGATGATGGGAGCCTATATTACCAGAATAGGATATGTGTACCTGATGTGGATAAATTGAGATTACATATTCTGAAGGAAGCTCATAAGGCTCCATATTCCATGCATCCAAGGAGTACAAAGATATACCTTGGGTTGAAGCCTCATTATTAGTGGCTAGGAATGAAGCAAGAGGTAGCCGAGTACATGGCTCATTGTTTGACTTGTCAGCAGGTGAAGGTAGAACACTAGGTTCCTTCTGGATTGCTACACTTGATTGCAATTCCAGAATGGAAATAGGAAAAGATCACCATGGACTTTGTCATGGGACTACCATTGACTAGGAACAGGTGTAATGCTATATGGGTGATCGTGGATAGGCTGACAAAGATAGCACACTTTATACCAATCAGGATAGACTATTCTTTAGAGAAGTTGGCCAGATTGTATATTGATGAGATTGTGAGGTTACATAGAGTGCCAATAGCCATAATCTCAAATCAGGACCCAAGATTTACTTCCAAGTTTTGGAAGAAGTTGTAGGAAGCTTTAGGTACTTGATTGACCTATAGTACAACATTCTATCCTCAAACATATGGTTAATCTAAGAGAGTAATACAAGTGTTAAAGGATATGTTGCGAAGCTGTGCCATTGAGTTGAAAGGCAATTGGGACCAGTATTTGGCATTGGCTGAATTTTAGTACAACAATAGCCATCAGGCTAGCTAGGGTATGGCACCATATGAAGCCTTGTATAGTCGCTGATGCAGGACTCTTCTTTGTTGGAGTGAAGTGCGAGAAAGCAAGATTGTTGGATCTGATTTGATTCGAGATGCTGAGGAGAAAGTCAAGGTTATCAAGGAAAGGTTGAAAGCTGCCTTAATTAGACAGAAGTCTTATCTAGACTTAAAAAGGCATGACATTGAATATGAAGTTGGTGAACAGGTGTTCCTAAAAGTAACACCATAGAAAAAGATACTTTGATTTGGTAAGAAGGGCAAGCTTAGCCCCAAATTCATTAAACCCTATGAGATCACAGAAAGAGTGGGTCTCTTAGCTTATAGATTGGCTTTGCCACCTGAGTTACAGCAGATACATGACATCTTTCATGTATCTATGTTGAGGTGGTACCAGTCAGATCCATCGCATGTGATAGCTACTAAGGAAATACAAGTACAGCTAGACTTGACGTATGAGGAAGAACTAGTGTAGATCCTAGCCAAAGAAGTAAAGTAGCTGAGGAATAAGGTGACCCCACTGGTGAACACCACAACACGACGGAGGCAACGTGGGAAAGTGAGGAGCATATACGGATGCAGTATCCTTTCTTTACCTCAGGTAATTTTGAGGACAAAATTTCTTAAGAAGGGAAGAATTGTAACACCCGAAAGTGAAGGTCTTATGAGCAGTACCTTTTGAGCCCGAGTGATGTTCCCTATGGTACGGGGAATCATTACGAGTCCAATGATTGGCGTATTGATCATAAAACTTTGATGGGCCTAAAAATAGAGAAAATGAATGAATTAAAAAATTTAGCAGAATCAATAAATCATTTCGAGTCAAGAACTACTATATGAGGAGATAAAATAAGTTTGTGCCCAGACAAACTCGGGATGTGCCCGGACGGACTCAAAAATACCACACCCTGAACCTCAAAAATTCAAATGAGTATGATGGAGAAGGAATTATAATTTTTTGAGGTGATAGATATTTTTTTTGAATATTTTATTCTGGCAAGTGAATAGTATCAAAAAGTCAACTATTGAATTTTAACTTGAAATTTTATGTGGGCTTTAGTTACACTAATAAAGGATTTTTAAAATGAAAATGAGAATTTTTGGAGGTCTAGAATTTTCTATGAATTTCTAAAGCCAAAAGTGACATAAATCGATTTCTAGCCCTTAAATCGCCACATGTCATGATCCAAGGTAGCCATCCCCCTCACAAATAAGAGGTTATATATGTGGGAGCCTCACATGTGCCAAAAACACTTTCTTCAACATAAAGATCTCCCTTTGGCCGATGCCACCACTATTTCCTTCATTTTCTCTCTCATCTCTCCTCCACCTCACACAAATTATATGAAATTAATCCTGCATCATCCATAGATTCCATTTCTTCAAAGAAAATTGAGAAAAAAGAGCTTAAATTGAGAGAATTGTCACTTGAGTGAATAATGACATTTTGGTGTGTAAGTGTCCCAAATCCATTTTTTTTTATATAGGTAGATTAGAGCATTTTAAAAATTCCTATAGTTTTAGATTTTAATTTGGAGCTCTAGATATTTTTTAGGAATTTTTCTAAGTTGGAATTTTCCATGTTTAGGTTTTAATCATCCAAGTGAGGAAAACTAAGAAACTAAGGCCAAAAGTGGTGGATAAAAGGGTGTAAGAACACCCTAGGTATGTGGAATAAGTTAAATTTAATACGCCTTGTATGTATGTCATAGTTATGCATGAATGCCTTGTATGGAATTACATGATTTTGGGTATGTGCATGGTGTATTGGTAAAATATGGTTACATTGATGTTAGTGGCATGAAAATAATAAGTTTGATATGTTTAATTAAGATAAAATGCATGTGTAGGTGTGTGAGTGTGTAGTGGCCGACATATAGGTGTGTTTGAGCCTGGTATTTGTACACTTGATTATAGTAGGTTAAGTGTGAAAATAGAGAGGTTGTAAGTGTAATAATGCTAATTGAAAAGTGAATAATTATGGTAGCCTAAATTGGCATGAAATTTGGGTGAAATCATGTCTTAGTAATATAAGTGTATAATAAGTGGTAACATGGCATGCATTAGCATATTTTAAGGTTATTAATGTTGTATAAATGAATAAATAAGGGATTGATAAAGGTTGGACTTGGTATAAGTTGGCATGGGAAAGGTATGAAAAATAAAAATAACCAAATAAATAGTGTCAGTCTCATAAAGTTACCAAAAGAATAGTAACTTTGCGACCGCAAGTGGAATTTTGGCATTTGTGTGCCTATTGTGTCGTAACATGTAACCAAATGGTAAAATGGACTTGGACACCAAAAATGTTAAGATTTATAGTATAATTTAGTTATTAGTCCATCAGTAGGGAGTTAGCAGCTGCTAGCTAGTTTAGTCCTTTTAGGGCCACTGCTATGTGTTGGATGTGGCAGGTGTAGCTGCCGAGGTGATGACATGAACCCTACATAGTAGTGTATTAGGAGGTCCACTTGGGCTATTCCCTGCTACCCATTTGTCTGTCTATAGGTATTAGGAGGTCCCACAGGGCTGATCCCTACTATCCACCTGAGATGATTGTGATGTCATTTACAGATATTGGGAGGTCTACGGACTGATCCCTGCTTTCCCCTAGTCTAGTATTGGGAGGTCTACGAACTGATCCCTGCTATCAAGTGAGGTAGGAGCAGCTGCCTAGGTCCTAAAAGTGGGCCACTGCACAGGATAGTTCCCGCTATTCGGTGTCTTAAAGAGTTATCTATCTATTATGGGCCTTTAATATAATAATCTGGACTAAATAATAAATAATTAAACTGAACCTAATAAATAATTAGACTTAGAGGAATTAGGGTGACTGCTATATGCGTGGGATGTTGCATAATGCAGGTATGTATGTCTGACATATTATATTTGATCTATTCCAGCACTAAGTTTCATACTCAGCATGTTGGTGTTTTGATGCATAGGTAGTAAACCGAGTGACAACTGGCACCAAACATTATCAGTGTAGCTATTATCGAGTCTTTTGGTACTTTTTGCTTTTCTTTTTGAGTTTTGTAATACTGCACTCGTGTATATAGAGATGTTGTGGGTTATGGGATGTAAATAGAACTAAAAGCTGAAAACCTATGTGTTTTGTACAATTTTATACAATTTTGCATGTAAATAGAATTCTGTATGTGTATAACTATATACTGATAGGTCGAGGAACCTATGTTCTGCATATTATGTGTGCTACTGAGTATTGGCTATTTATGGAGGACTAGAGGCTTCAGGAGTGGGATGTGTTCTAAAATGAATTTTTAAATGTTTTTCTCTGCAAGTTAAGTTAGGGTTATTTACCTGGGTAATTATTATGCTGCTCGATTTTCTATAATTATTTAGTTGTGTCAATTTGGAGTTTTAACAGACTAAAATAAGTAGTAATAAAAGTCAAGTTGGTCAAACTTGGGTAAAAGTTAAATGAAAGGCCCTTAGGGAAACCCAAGGATGGGTGACCTCACCGAGAAGTAGCACACCTTGCATGTTTCCTATAGAAATGGGTAGGGGGTGTTACACTTATGATCTCATTAAATCACTTAAAAGAAAACCCTAAAGACCCAAACAAACCATGCTAAAAAACTACAAAAAATTGAATTAAATCGATACTTTAAACTTCACTTAATTTTTAGGAAATACTTCTTGATATTCAAAAATTCCAACACCAATCCCAATGGACTATTTGGAATTTTGAGTATTAGGTCATGAAATTCCTAGGTCATTTTGATAAAAAAAAACATAATATTTTACGGTTTAGCTTTAACTAGGTTACTATTCATAAAACACTACTATAAAAACTTTACTTATGTTTTTAACCATCTTAATATCTTTATTTTCATTCGAAATTTTCCTTGAAATTATATTATAAATAATACATCCATTTAGTGGCATTAGTGTAATTTGAGTCTTAGGAAGCACTATTCATAACCCAAGAAGTATTATTTACAACCTTAGGATTCTTGGGATTACAACACTCATTGTAACCCCTTTATACTCTAAGGAACACCTAAAAAGGAGCTCTGATACCACCAAATGTGATAACCCTCACCCAACCCATTTGTTGAATTTGAATGAGGTGCGACAAGTAATTGATATTCGGACTTAAAACCCATATAACTGAAAACTTTTTTTTCCCATTCTTAAATGACATGAAAACTCTTTAATTATAACATAATAAAAGTCACTTTAAAGCTTATAATATTAGGGGTTATCGGCCAAAAATCTAGCAGTATAATGACTATCTAGAGACACTATCCTAAATAGTAACTTGCAAAAAAAGCACTTCTATATCCTAATCATCTTAACACCAATCCCACTTTTAGTGTTGTATCTAATAACATTAAGCGCATAAATTCACATGCAAATCATATTCATAATAATATACATAACATATTAATAATATCCATGACATGTAAATATATGCATAAATAAGTAAGTTTATTACATGCAATACTTAACATATCTTACAAGCATAACTATATAACTTGTATATGACAATATAAATATCAGATATTCTTATAAAAACTTAACATCACATAACCATATATGTATAAGCATTACTCAAAATGAATACTATACTTATTATTCTCATAATTAATTAAAACTATATCCTATTATTGAGATTACTATCCATAACGATCACACTTACTTATATCATACAAATGTTAAATCACAACATATATTTATTAATCATGCATGCAATTTCCCATATCTTAACTTTTCTATGAGATATTACACATAATCATGATAACCATGACTTTTTTCTTTTTTTTTCACTTTTACTTTGCCGATATAAATAAGATCCCTATAATGGATAATGGGACTATGATATATGTGTGTGTGTGACCATAATTACACATACACACACACACTAAGCACTAATGCCATTAGATACACATACTACTAGCCTTAGAATGCCATTTAAACCCTTAATTAGCCTTCTCTTTCCTTTTGCCCTTATTCCTCTTCTTTTCTCTATAAACATAATACAATTTAAGCATAAAAATCCATAGAAAATAAAATAAGCTTCTAATTATCAAATTGACTTAATAAAACATTTATTTGGACTCAAAATGCATCTTAAAAAAATGAGAACTCAAGTTAAACCTCTTACCCTTCAATTAGGTACTATTCATCAAAGAACAAAACCTCAAATTTCCTTTAATTTTCTTCTTTATTCTTGTAATGCTCTTACCCAAGATGCATTAAAAAGGCTTTAGTATGTTTATATGGGCTAAGAAGGGATGAATTAAAAGAGAACAAAGAAAAAATAGAGGAAGAAGAGAGCCTTCTTACCGTTAACTTATGGAAAAAAGAAGAGGAAAAATTAACCTTCCATTTTACCCATATTTAACCCCTTATATTGTCAAAGAGATTAAAGGTTGAGATTAATTTTCCCACAGTCCAAAGGCCCACAAGAATTTAATCCTCTTTTCATACTTTTAAAATTCCTCTCGTCATTTTAAGGCCTCAATTAATACATTTTAGGGTTCTAATAAATAACTTGGAATAGTATCTAAAAGTCCCAAAAAAAACCCATACTTGAAAATTGAGAAAAATTGAATTAAATTTTCACTTTCAGCATTGTTCGATTTTTAAAAAATATCTCTTAGTGTTCAAAAATTTTCAATTCCAGTCCCAATAGACTATTTAGAATATTTGAGTGTCAACTTGTGACATTCTTAGTTCAATTTGAGCAAAAACATAATATTTTATGGTTTAGCTTTAACTAGGTTACTATTTACAAAACATTGTCGGAAAAATTTACTTTTAATTTTAACCATCAAATGACTTCATTTTAATTTCAAAATTTGTCCAAATTTTCATTATAAATAGTACTTCCATTTGGTCACATCAGTGTAACTTGGGTCTTAAGAAACATTATTCACACCCCAGGGAGTACTATTTATAATCCCAAATCCTCAAGTGTTACAATATTGCTTTCAAGAATGTATATATAACATGTGTGCATGTGTTTTCATTTGCATGTGTTCGTACTCATGCATACTCTTGCATACTTGTGTGCTAGGAATCTTCACGCTTATGATATTAATATGTATGTGTGAGGCTCTTTTCTATAATGTGTGATGTATGTATGTGAATGTGCATATATGTGTATGTTATGTGTATGTTGAGTCTATGTATGTATTTACATATTCCTATATGGGCCAAATATGTGATATTACAATACAATGTGCATGCGAGTGTTTTTGTATGTCATGCTTGTGTAGGAACATATATACATGCATGCTTATGTGTAATATTGATACTCATGCTTATGTGTTGATGTTTATCTCATTGACTATAGATTTTAAGACCTTTATAGCTAAATGCATGAACCAAATGTGCATACCTAGTGAATGAATGGATGAGTATGCTAATATGTTTATACCAAATTCTAACTAGATGTATACATATTCATATACATGTGTGAATGAGTGAAATGTGCATGCTTACATAGTGTGTGCATGTTTCTATGAACTACTTAACTATGAGTGAAATGTGCATGCTTAATTATGCATATGTTGACACCAATACATGAGTCAGATGTTCATGCTTGAATGTCATTTACATACTATATAGATTATTTGTATGCATAGTTAATAAGTGCATATGTTTGCATAAATGTATTAGTGCATGGATGAATTAGCACAACTAATGCACTTACCTAATTCTATAACCCACTACAAAAAAAAAATAATAAAGTTTGTGACCATTATTTAGGTCGCAAAACACTAATATTTGGTCACAAATTCAAAGTTGTGACCAAAAATATGGTGACAAAAATGGTCATATTTTAGGTGGTTACAAATTTTTGTAACCAAAATCAAAATGGTCGCAAATTTTGCAACCAATTTTACTCATCGCAAAAAGGTTTTATAGGGTTTTATTCTTATTATAAGTAGCCTTTTATATTTGATCATGAAAAATTAAAAAAAAATTGTTGCAACTAAAATTATTCATAATTTTTTGGCACTAAAATTTAAATAATTTTTATAGTATTTTGATTATGTAAATTTTAATATTTGCAACTACAATTTTAATATTGTACAACCAATTTTAATATTTACATAATATTTAATTGAAATATTTCTTGATTTTCATTTGGAGATGTATGTTTTAGCCTCAATTTCTTCATAATATATTTAAAAAATAAAATATTTTATTAATACATATAAATAACACAATTTGTTCATTAACACTTATTTAAAGAATATAAAAATTAATTGATATATCACTTTAACAAGTAATATTTTCATACAAAAATGCATCCACAACAATAACAAATTTTCAACTTATAAATGTTCTTATTTATTCCAAGTTCAAAATATTATATATCCAAAGCTAACATTAAGGATGAGGATAAGCATATTGTCTATCAATCAAAGTAGAAAAACATAACAAAGTAGTAAAATTAACATAAATCATGTTAATATTCATATCGTCCATCCCTCAAAATAGTAAAATATAACAAACTAGAACAACTAATAAGGAGAGTTACCATCTTAACCATCTAGTTGTTCAATAGAAATAGCATTTGGTAGGACTTCACTACTATTGTCACTGAATGATCCTATCAGTGGTGTATGGCATTAGTTAAAGAACAACATTTATGACATATTAGTAACTCGACACTCAAAATTAGGCAAAGCAGTAAGATCAATAGTAGGTGGATGTCTAGTAGATGTAGAGGTACCAAGAATATCCTTATTTAGATGATTTTTTTGAGATCTAATACCATATACCTTTTTTTTCGATTGAGCCCTAATAGCAAGAAAGTATATTTCACTTTTATTAGGTAAGTTGTCAAGCTAACTCCTAAGCTTATAGAATCTATCTGGAAGAAAGTACCGCATGGCACATCAAGATAATTACCAAATTTTATCTATTAAAACTAAAAGTTAATTACAAACATTAACTTTATGTGCTTAGTCACTGATAAAAATTCGCTCCATCATGGTTTACTATATGTATATAGAGAAACACTTTATACAGTGATAACTCTTGACCCAACTCTTGCTCTTATAAAAAATAAATAAATGAACACAAATCATTGCTAAGAATATACACATAATAATTGTAATATATTATGTTTAAGTATAAATTAGTTTTATGGCTTAAATTAATGGAAAGGGAACTTACTAATCTTCTTTTGTTCTCTAATACAATTATAAAACCACTAGTGTGAAATCCATAAACACCATCATCATTTCTAGTATAACAATTGATAGAATTATGGGTAACAAATTTTTGAACCTCTTTGGTACCCTAAAGCTCTTTCCATTTCCTTTAAATAGTATTCGTAACATAACTAGGCTTAAATATTATTAAATTTGATTTTGCCAACAAGGTCCTTACACCAACTCTCTACCTTGGCTCGTATGCTATCCTTATTTTGCTATCAAGATTTAAATTCCACTTAAAGTATTCTACAATAACAAATTATAAATAAAATAAAGCATATTAATTTTGTACATTGGTTAAAATAATGCAAGAATCTTATTGTTTACCTTAAACTTGCCAAAGTAAAAGTTTATAGTCTCTTAAGAGACTATCTTTCATCAAATTCCCACCTTCAACTTGTTATTAAAAAGTCTTTCTAATTTGTCTTGAACATTCTTTAGAAGGCTTTATCCTTTAGGAAATTAATAGTCAAAAAATAAAGTTCTATTCGATCTAATTTTCATATAAATACATCTAATATTTAAATAACACCATACCATAAGTCTTACACTAAATTTCATAATAATTGACAAATGTATATAATTCATGATAAATCCATCAAGTATGAAATACCTCACAGTTTACTATCAAGTATAATCATCGTTCACCCATCCTCACTACTATTGTTATTCAAGATGGATCCATTTAAATTGTCATTAGGATTTGTTGAATGATTAGTAGTAGCAATTAGGGGATTCTTTGTTAGTTGAGAAGACATATCAATTGTTGGGGCTACTACAACATTAGCCATTATCATCTGAACTTGAGAATTTACACTATGTAACTTAACTCCAAGATAAGGAACACTTAGCATGTTTCCATAAAAAGAAATACCTTAACCCAAACTTGATTGAGAGTTGCCACCATGGACACCTTTACAAGAATTTCTCCCATACACCATATATCTATAAATAAAAAGCTAACGGAATATCAAGTGTAATAACTTATAAGAAGAAAAAATAAAGTATGCACATCTCTTAAATTTTTTATAAAATATACCTGATAATAAGATTCCATTACAACTATATGAAAAAAAACATGTATTAAACCTATTGAAAATCTATTTCTTCCTTATATTCTATCTCTTTATTTTTTAAAAGTGTCATATTGGTCAACAAAAGAATATTCTAACTCTTGCTCATCTATAGGTAATTCTTCTACAATTGGATCGTCTATTTTTATTACCTCTCATAATAGGTCATTCAAGTGCAACTGATCATATTCCAAATCAATTTCATATATTTCATCCACTTCTATTTGGAACGAGGTGATTTATGTATATTCTTTTTCTCTACCATATTTTGGCAAATCATCTGTATTCTTAGGCTTTATTTAGCACACATTCAACCAATCTACCTTGTCATTTCTCAAACTTATGTAAGATACATAATACACTTAATTTCTATTTAAGTAGACATGTGCATTTTCACTAGTAATTTATAGATGAATATGATAGAAAATATTAGGATGATTTATTTATCAAGTTACAATATAATAGCTAAATTCATGGATACCAATAATAAATTATTTAATCAAATAACAATAAAGGTGTTCTTAAAATAATTTCATAAAAATCATTAATGAAAAAAAATGATAAAGAAATTCTACCAATTTGTATCTTTTTTCTTTGAAGATATATATTTATAATTTTTGCTTAGACCAATACATAATTGTACTATTCAAGAAAATTATTAATTAAAAATTTTAAAATAATGATGAAGTTCAGGAATAATGAACATAAAGCTTTCATTTTGAAAGGAGAACAATATAAAACAAAGAAACTCATAATGGGAACAAATTATATATTGCATATAACAAACTCAATATCAAACCTTTAACAGAATATCTTTTTCTATCTATTCTGCTTTGGAGACAAAAAAAAATAAAATTAAAAAGTTGTAAGAATTGATTCAAAATGATTTGTTAACATGAAAATTTTACATTTTGCTTCGGATTGTATTTAAATAATGCCAAAAGCACAAATCCTATATTAAAGATCTAAGTATAAAACTATGAACTTTCTAATATATTTGTTTTGAATTCATAAGTTCAATTGATCATCTGGGAGCACACCTTTCTCTATGACATGTGCTTATAAGGATAATCTAAATATGTGGGGTCATTTAATGCAACATAAGGACATTCGATGCAATTAAACTAAGTTCACTTAATTTTAGCATTTAATTATTTTGGATTTAGCCTATATTGTTGAATCTCTTTTTTCATTTTTTTTACTTATCCACACTTTCTTCTTATCTCCTTAGTAGTGGCTTATGTACTTGAAATTTATATTGAATTTGTTAGGCTTGAGTTCAAATTTCTTATAGCTCGAATAAGTGAGGCTTGAGTTTAAAGCTTGAAACTTTCTTTAGCACTTGGATTGGTGAGTAGCTTTTGTAGTCATATACCCCCCCAGTATCTTGAAGTTAGATAAAACATCATTCCTCTTTATAATTCTAAGTAGTGCATCAATTTTATCCTTGCTATTAGTCAATTTGCAAATTTTTTGGTTAACTATTTTCTCTAGATTTTCTTAACTTTTACCTAGGCTTATACTCTTGACTGATCAATCGAGTGGGATTTATCATATAAGGAAAGGAAGGAATTTTATAAATGAGGCTAACCATAATGTAGAAAAGAGAACATTGGTGGTTTAAAGCTTAAAATGCACCTTTGAATTCTTTTGAAAGAAGGCTTTTGAAATCTACTAATACTTGGTATTTCAAATAAGGTAGAATTAAAGGAAAGAATTTAGAAAAATGATGCTTAAAAGCATTCTTATAGGTTTTAGGCTTGAAGGAAATGGATACCTATATTTATAAAAGAGAAGTGGAGCCATTTTAAGCTACAGAAGTTATTAATGGAATGCTATAAATTTTTTATTTTTTAAGAAAATAAGTAAGTGATGCAATATTTATTTAAAGTTGGTTGCCTTAGATTTTTTTTATTTTTTTATTATATTCTTTCAACTCACCTTTAGGGATATTTCTTATGCATTACTAGGAAATATCAATCATTTGGGCCTCAAAATTAAATTTGGAAATCATAAGCCATTTTTTGGAAAATGTTAAATCGCCTAGCCTTGAGATATGTGGATTCAGTTGATTTATATATATTTTAGGAAATATGATCCAAAACGCTTAAATATACCAAGATTAAACAAATTAGTCATATTTGAGTCAATGCCTTATACACAATGATATCAGTCAAATGAAAGTGCTTTATTAAAGAGAGTTTTAAGCTATAAAATATTTCAAGATAGAAATCATAATTGTTATGAGGTGATTTTTCCTAAGGGTTAGATAGCTTTAGGGTGATGCTCACTCTCTTAGTTGAGTTTTTGGATAGCAACATAAAGGTCTAACATTTATCAATATGGTGCCTAGTGTGCTAATAGTAGTTATAGAAAAGGTCAAACTAGTGTCTAGACTTGTTTTGGCTTTTGGCTGGTTAAAATGGGAATGGTTATAGCTTTCCTTCCAACATCAAGTTCTTAAAATGCCATGATAAGGGCTTTGCCAAGCTAATGCATTATCTATGCCTACCATTGGAGTGCCAAAAGAGATAAGCCCTAAGTTAGTAAGGCATGTCCTTTTCTTGCTCAAGTACTCCTTTTTCATCTCATGACTTTTGAGGTCATAAGTGTCAAATACAACATTTACTATAGCTTGTATTATTTCTTGCTTGAAAACTATGAGGATGTCATGGAATTCTCCATATGTGAGGGGAGTGTCTTGTAGGAATTCGTCACTTATTTCGATATCCAGTGCATTTCTAGCAAAAACAACTAAGGTAATGGCTAACATTCCTTATCTGAAATGATCTAAAGCATTACTTAACTTGTTTTAAGATATGAGGGAATCTTAATTATCATTCATGGTTTTATAAGGCTTTGAATGATAGTTCCTTAGTTAGATGTTGATTACAAAGGATTAATGTTGCACAAATAGTATGCAGATGCAAGGGTGAGAGCATAAGGGATATAAAACATTTTTAAATGGTGTTTGAATTAGTATGAAGATAAATGTATGATGTCTTCAAGTAAGGTGATGTGGGATGTAGATTATTTTTAATGCATACATGATATACACAATGTATGGTAATGCATGGACACATGATATACCTAACCTTAATGTATGGGTAAACTTATAAGAGTTTGTATGATGCATACATTAGCTTAGATGTGATTCTTTTAAATGTATGCATAAGAATAAAAAGGCTACTATGATGTATGATATGTGCATGATGTGACTAGGTAACTTACATAATGTGACAAAAAAATTCTAATGATATATGAGTGTGTATGATAATTGATTCTACTATAGTGTTCCCTAGACAAGAATGATACATGTGAATTATGTACATATGCATGGATAATAGTGATGTGTGATGGAAATACATCTATATCTATGAAGATCCTAGTGATGTATGTCATGTATGCCTATTTAAGGTACATATAAACTTATATAGATCTATATGATGAATGATACATGATTAAACCTAGGTAGGATGATATAGTATATTATGCCCTAACCTTTGATCTAGTTCTATAAGAGGATAGAAATAAAATTAGATAAAAAAGTGGAGAATGAATAAGGCATATGGATCAAGTAGAATCAAATGGTGTGAACAACTAGGTGAAAAATGGCAAAAGAATGTAAATGGAATTTTATAACAAGACTAAGTGCAACATTAAAAATTTACATTTAGTGGTAAAATGCTAGGATATAAATATGAAAAGTGGTAAAGAATAATGATTAGGCACATAAAGGATGAGAAAATGTGAAAAATAAGGTTTAAAAAATAGTCTCAGAGGATGGTGACTCTCGGGCTATGAATGTACTTTCTAGGATCCAAGTAGAACTAACTAAACTATATGAAAGTATAAATTATGATATAAGTTATGGTATAATTTGAGATACAAATGACATTGTTAAAGAGATTAAAAATTAAAAATGAAATATAAAGCCGAGTTATGTATGAATAGTAACATATTTAAGGCTAAACCATAAATTCAAACAAATTTGCTCAAATTGATTGGAAACCTAAACATGTACTAAAATAATTAAAGAAATATGAAAATCATGGAATTATAATTTATTTGCAATAAGAGCTATTAAAAATAAATTGAGCAAATTAAAATAAGAAAATAATAAAGAACATGATAAGAATAAGTAGATTTTTATGAGATTTTATGTAGAGAGCATTTTTAGGCATAAGATTTAATAATAACACATGAAATCTAAACCCTCTAAAATGAAAATAATTAAATAATTTTAGAAAATCATGTAATCAATTAATAAATGAGATATTTTATATGGAATTAAAATTTATCCATCCATTTGTACACCTCTTTTGAATCTTAACCATTAAATACATGTATATAAAAAGATTTATTAAAAAAATTATAAGAAGATGAATAACATCTCCTTTTCCTTTACCCTTATGGCCAAAATTTTCTACCCTAAATTTCCATACCAAATTGGTAGCTGTTCTCAACTACTCATCAAGGTCTCTGAAAATTTCTATAAAAGAGGATGTATTTTGGAGAAAAGAAGAGTTAAAGTTCAAGAGTTCAAAGTTTATTTAGGTAAGAATTTAATTTCTTTCAAGTATAAGTATTTAAATAAGTTAATTAGGATGTTAATTTCGTAGTTCTATAACTAATTCAAGGTTAATTATGGATATGATTTTAATATTTACCATTTAAGAATAAGAAGAGGAAAGATGAAGTATGGAAAAAGGAAAAAGAAAATTTAAAGGAACCAAAATAGAATTCAAGGGAAAGGAATTAATTAGAAAAGGAAGAGGAATCATTTAATTGTATGTGTATTCCAAACACGATGAATTTTTCTTATTATTACTTTATGTAAGTAATGAATTTTCATGTTTAATTACTTTAACGAAATTGATACAATCCAAAATTATGGGCGTGACTAAAATAAGAAAGTAATGGCTATTAAGTGATATTATTTATTTGAGTGGCATAAAAAAATTTTTTTACTAAGAGTTAGTTAATTAACATAAAAGTGAACTTAAACATTTTATACATAAGATTAATAGAATCCAAAACTTGAAATTGAATATGGTTAATGAACATTCAATAGTAGAAAGTGAACACTAAGTAGTCAAGTGAGCATTTTAAAGGCATTATAAGAAAATATATTAAGAATTAAGAAAATTTGAGTAAATATTCAAGTATGGCCAAATTGTAAGGATTTAATTTAATATTAAACATGATAAGATATATAAGGACTTAGTAAGTTAGCAAGCTAAATAAGTAAAAATAAGAGTTTTATGAAAGTGTAGTTATATGAAATTAATGAAGTCATTATATGGGCAAAAAGGGGAAGGTTTATCAACTTAGATAAAATAATTAATTAAGTGGAAATGACCAATTTATTACGAATATTTCATGTTAATTCTTTATTGTAAGTCAATTAAATAGATTGATGAGTTAGAGTTTTAGTTTGGATATATTAAATATATGAAAATAAAATTAGAGGCATAGAATTGTAATGGGGCTGAAATAATGATATCCTTGACAATAAAGAACATATGATAGTTAAATAAATAATTGGTGATTAGAAATTGTAATATATGTTATATATTGGAACAATTATCAATTAATGGAATTATATTAATATTCTTAAAAATTTATATATATGATCAATTTTAGGCATAGAAGTTATTAAAGTATATAATTAAGCTAACTAGATTGTTTTGGTGATATCATGATAAATAGAAGCAAGAATGTGAAATTATATAAAGAATGAGAAATATAATTTAATAATATCTTTGTGGCAAAAAATGTACCTATATATGAAAGGAGAGAGTAATTTGATATATGATCATACAAGTTTAACTAGATAGCTAATAAATTAAGTGAATTGGCCATATGAATTAAATAAAAGCCTAAATGGAAATATTTTCATGTATGTACTACAAAAATACACCTAAATGATTTAACACGTAATTTGTACATAGTTAAATTAATTAAAGTTCAATCAAAGGGAAAAATTGATAGAAATTATAATTAATAAGAAAAAAAAATATGGGGGAAGTTAAATGTGAGAATAGAATTAGAAGTTAAAAGTTTAAAAAAGGATCAAGAGAAGAGTATAATATAACATTGTATAGTACTATTACAAGAATTTATGAATAATTGTAACTATATGTCATGCATCCTAACTTATGATTTATGATATTTATGAATTATTTGAATCTCTTTATGAGATAATATGTGAAACTTGTTATTTTCCTATGTATGCATATGTAAATGGTAGTTGACAAAACTAGTAAACTTTTACTTTGATTATGAGTATAATTGCAACATATGGAAAAATATGGAATGGGTAGATAATGAACGGCTAAGAGTCATTAAAATCTCATATGAACATAACTCTATAAAATAATTTAATAAGGAATGTACTTATGCATGTTACCTTAATATCCTACATAGTATATACAACCTAGGATAGGTTGACTAGTTAATTAGGGAACCACCTTCTATCACTACAGCCTATCGTATCGCACTTCGATGCCTACCATTTATATTGAGAGTGCTATTCCTATACATGTTACATGGACACTTTAGTGTCATATATATTTATATGTCCTGTTATCTTGGAATAAGATTATCAAGGGTAAAAAGCAATGTGAAAGGATATAAAATAACTAATAAGGATACTAAAAGTACAACTTATATGGATAAAGTAATTAAAGGGAAATCATAGTGGTTAAGTTTAAATAAATATATTATATAGAATAAATTCAATATGAATATATTAAATTAAGCTCATATGAGACATCATAAAGACAATAATACAATTAATAGATTACGATTTAAATTTTCAAATTTGTGAAGTTATAAATGAAAGATAGATAGTAATATCACATTATGAAACATCATAGATGAACATAATTATAATGTTTATGTGTGTCTGTGAATAAGGAAAATAGACAAATTAAATACATATGATAAGGGACTAAATAAGTATAAATCAATATTAGACTATAAAACTTATATAAAAGATGGAACTAAGGAAAAATGAAAATCGTTAGACTCATTTTGGAAAGTTTAATATAGAATAAGCTATTAAAAGTAAATTGAGTAAGACTAGTAGAGGAGCTTATCGATCAAAGTTCTAAGATGTGAGAAGTTACAATAAAAATCAAATGAGAATACAATCCTTAATGTTCTTATAAATACATGTAAATATTAATATGTACATAATCAAACATGAAAGTAAGATAAATATTATTTTATTACATTAAATGACTAGTATACAGTAGTTGGAAAGTAATATATATACATATTGAAATTATTAAGTTACACATAAGTGGGAAATATAAGATTACAAGATAAATTTGTATATGGAATTGATAATAGATGGAGGTTTAAAAATAAATGTTTAACATAAGATGGAATTATTAAGAAAGATAGAATAAGATGGAAAAAGAAATTTGTATAGATAAATAAAAAGCAATTATAGACACTAGTTATGGCATATGATGACCTTAGTACAATTCATGTATTGTTGGTTAAAAAACTATTTATCTTGAAGGCATTTAACTAACATGTAAAATATGGAAAAAAATAAATGAATCTAAATACAATATCTAAATAGAACTCACCAGCAATATAAAAGGTTTACAATAAGAAAATTATCATAGTTTTCAATAAAAGATATAATCTAAGTAGAAAAGGTTATTTATGACACCTAAATAGATCTATTATAGTTAATTATAAGAAACATTATAGCTTATTCATAGTCTTCAGAATACTCCATTGAGCAACTTTGCTTAGTACATCAATTTTCTTATTGATGCATAGGTTAGGAATCGGGCTAAAGGAAGTAGTGGATCGAATCTTAATATCATTAGGAGTTTATAAGGTAGTTGTAAAGATAGAAGTAGTCACCATAAGCATCTTGAGTGTTAGCTTATCATTACCATATACATAGCATGTATGTATTACGTAACATGTAATAGTAAATTTTTCTACCTGATCTTGAATGTTTATATATAATTAAATTTGAATAGAGTACTATATTGATTAATAGTTCAAAGTCATTGATATTTTAATAATGTTTATATGTATTTCCAAGATAATGTAATAGATATTTTCATATGGAATGGAGTGATTGTGTGTTGTATTATATGTATTAGATTGTCATGTGTAATCACATTGTTTGTGATAGTTGGAAATTGAAGTAGTTGTGAAGGTTGAATTCGAAATGTGTTTCCTTTATAGGTTATTATTTTGGACACTATCACTAGACAACTATCATGTTGCCAAATTTTTTACATCGTGACCCCATTTAGTGATACAAACGATGTTCATATACAAGATATGGTCATGATATAAGTAAAAGAGAGCTAAACATAACATGCAATATTTGTAAATGTTATGTAAAATCTTATATGTGAATCCTTTTATGGATAGGGTATAAGGGTGTTACATTTTAGTTGGTATCAGAGCTTAGGCTTAGGCATTCTTAAGCATGAAATAGTTGCATATGTGTGTGCATGAATTACATCACATGGTAGCTTAACTATTGGGACATTTACAAGGATCTGCTCACTTGTCAGCTTGGAAATAGTATAAAGACTTCTAATCCCAAAAAGAAGTAAAGGTATAGGTTACATGAAAATGACACCTAAGAACTATAAGTAAACGTAAGAAGTCATCAAGTTAAATAGTTACTAGTAAGAGGATATAATGATAGAAATTGTGAAACCCCTCACCCAAACTATTAGCTAGATTCGAATAAGAGATGGTACATTGTGACACCTTTTACTCGAACTATTGCCAGCTCGAATAAGAGATGACATGTTAACTAGTTTTGTCTAGCTATACCCTTATCTTTTTAAAACCCTGTTATATGTATTGCATTATGAACATCTTAAGCTCACATGTAAATAATTGTATTATATTCACATATGCACAGAAGGTCATATTATCTTGCTAAGATACAAAATCCAATAACATAACGACTGCACAGTGCCATATGCTAAAACAAAACTTGTAGAAAATCACACTTCTATAACCTAACAATCTCAATCCACATCCTGGACCTTTTTGGTCCCCCCAGTATCATCATCAACATCATGTCTCATTGACATAAGTCACAACATAGTCATAGCATCAATTGTAGTCTCAGTATCATAATATATCAAGCATGTACCATGTATTCATTATACACTACTAATGTATGTCTAATTAATTTACATGACTAGTGTAATCTTATAAACTATACATATATATGACTAAACTAGACCTGTAGATACCCATGTTTGTCCGGTCTAAATATCTCCCAAAATGGGGTGGTTGATATGTTGCATAACTTTATATGTTACTCTCATATCAAAGAGTTTTTAGGGTGATAACAATACTATTATTGTTATTGCTTGCATGAGATTTATAGATATATTACTTAATAATCACTTAATTTAAAATTTTATTGTGTAAATATTATTATTACATTTAAATGGAATAATT
>CANXYI010209858.1:0-12673 GCA_948208565.1 Hura crepitans
AATATTGGTTAAATTGCATAATGCACATATTTAAGCAGATAGAGTGCACTGAAGAGGAGAGTTTAACTTATGCTAAGGTCTTTTTATAGAAAAAAATGCATATAACTGATGGGTCACATTGACTAAAGGGAAGCCAATTGAAATGATCACTTAGGAGTTTACCAAGTAGAGTTTAAAGAGAAGGCTAGATATAGAGAGTTCTTTTAGCTTAAATAAAAGCAAATGATAGTATTCAAGTATGACAAGGAGTTTTAGAGGCTTTTAAAGTATGATGAGGACATGTTTCCTATTGAGACTACCAAGTGCAAGAAATTTTAGGTTAAACTTAATTATAATATCAAAGTTCATATGGCTACTAATCTAACCATAGATTTTTTGAGTTAATAGTTGCAACTTTAAAAACTGAGGAGATCAATGAGATGAGTCAAAAGTAAAAAAGCACGAATTAGAATAAAAGGTCTAGGGTCAGAACAATACACCTTTTGCTACTAATAAGAAGTAAAAGGATTTTGTTGCCTAGGGACATAGTTCAGAGCAAAACTAGAAGTTTGATTAAGGAGTTTCCATTTAGAGTAAGCCAGCTATGATAGGAGAGCATGGGGTTACATCTGTAGCTAATACCCCTGGCTCAACTGCTAGAGGTGCACTGTTCTAAAGAGGATAGCAAAAGAGGAATAGCAAACTGAAGGTACCAAGGCCGCTACACCTGTAGGTAAAAGGCCTGGAGATAGGAAACTATCAAAGTAACTCAAAGGGCTACTTCTAAGATTATGCAAAGGCTAAAGGCATGAGCCCTAACTCGCATACATGCCATTCATGCTTGAGTGGAAAGCCTTAAGTACTTACCTACTTAGAAAGAACTCAACTTAAGGCTGAGAAGATGGATGGAATTACTTTAAGAATTATGACTATGTAATTGATTACCATCTTAGCAAGGCGAATGTTGTAGCTGATGCCTTAAGCAGAAAATCTTTAGTAGCTTTAAAGATGATGAATATCTGATTATAACTTACTTGTGATATGGTAATTGTTGCTGAGATGTGAGTGAAACTTAATCTATCTTAGCAAGTGAGAGAAGCTGAAGAGAAAGAAGATAGGTTACAAAGTGTAATAAGGTATATCCAAGAAGAGAAGTTAAATGAGTATAAGTTAAAGGATGACCAATTGCACTATCAAAATAGATTGTGCATGCCAGATGATGTTGAGATGATGTGATTTATTCTGGATAAGGCATATGGTAGTTCGTACACTATATATCCAGGTAGTATAAAGATGTACTAGAATTTAAAAGCCAACTATTGGTGGTCGGGTGCAAAAAGAGATATAATAGAGTATGTGACTAAGTGTTTGACGTGTCAGCAATTTAAAGTTGAACACCAGGTTTCATTAGGTTGCTATGGCCTTTGCTAATACCTAAATGGAAATAGGGTAGGATCACTATCTATTTTCTGATTAGCCTTCCATTGACTCAAAAGAAACACGAGTAGTCTAGGTAATAGTTGATAAACTGACTAAGTTAGCTTATTTTTTGCTAATTAGGACTGACTACTTCTTGGAACCATTAGCTAAGATGTATGTTCAAGAGATATTTAGGTTATATTAAGTATACACAAGTTTACTTAGAGGTTTTAGAAGAAGGTGCATAAGGCGTTAGGCATAAGGTTAAACTTCAGTATGACTTTCCATCTATAAACTGATAACCAATCAAAAAGAGTTATTTAGGTAATATCTGAGAACCTTATGAGTTTGTTTACCTAAATTGTGTGAGTAATGTGATGTGTTGTGTTTAGATGCTTAAAGATATGTTGAGAAGTTATGTTATTAATTTTGAGGGTAGTTGTGATAGATATCTATCACTAATGGAATGTGCTTACAATAATAACTATTAAGCTAATATCAAGAAATGACTTTATAAGGCACTTTATGGTAGAAGTGTAGTAAGCTTTTATGCTAGATAGAGTGAAGTGAGGACAAGGTGATGGGACTGGATTACATTAGACATACTGAAGAGAAAGTAAAGGTGATTAAAGACAATTTGATGATTGTCTCAAATAGATAGAAGTCTTATGTAGACTTGAAGAGAAAGGATATTGACTAGGAGGTTAGTGATAAGGTGTTCTAAAAATGTCACCTTAGAAGAAAGTTCTTAGGTCTAGTGGAAAAGGAAAGCTTAATCCTAGGTTTATCAGTCCATATGAAGTCATTAAGTGTATGGGTCTAATAGCCTATAGGCTATATTTGCCTCTTAAATTGGATAAAATCCATAATATGTTTCATGTGTCTATCCTAAAGAAGTACCGATCAAATCTGTCACATATGATACTAGTTAAATCTATAAAGTTGCAGCCGAATTTGACTTATGAGGAGGAACTTGTCAAAATCTTAACTAGATAAATAACAAGAATTTAGGAATAAATATATTTAGTTGGTGAAGGTATTGTGAAGGAATCATAATACTAAAAAAGCCACTTGGGAATGAGAAGATAGTATGAGACATCAGTACCCTTACCTATTTGATTTAAGTAATTTTGAGAACAAAATTATATAAAAGATAAAGGATGTAAAGCCCCATAAAAATATGGCAATAAAATAATTAATTTATGGGTGTGAAAATAATAATAATAATAATAATAATAATAATAATAATAATACTAATACTAATAGTAGTAGTAGTAGTAGTAGTAGTAGTAGTAGTAGTAGTAGTAGCAGTAGTAGTAGTAGTAGTAATAGTAGTAGTAGTAGTAAAAATATTTTTTGGGTTAAAAATAAATAAATGTTTTCTTAAATTAGTTAAAATTTGGATTTTTGTGTATTATTTGGTATAATTGCATAAAAATTATTTTTATGAGGACCAAAGATGATTTTTAGTTATAAATCCATATGGATCATTAGATTAGATTTAAGGGAGCAATTTAAGCCATCTATCCATGAGGTATAAATAACCTACAGCTGTCTACAAATAACCAAAAAAATAAATGATCTTCTTTTCTATTTATCTAAGCAGTTGCAAAGACTCTTATTGTATTCTAAGCTTTGGGTTTTTCAAGGTAAATAATCAAAATTCACGATTTAAACTTGTGCATCCATGATTTTCTGCATTTTAATTGTATTCTATGTGTGTGTACATGTGTTGTGTTTTGTTTGGATGGTTTTCATGGTTAAAAATGAAAGAAAAGAAGAGGCAAGGAAGAGAAAGGCAAAAGAGAAGGCAATTTTGGAAACCTAAATGCCTATAGAACGATGAGCATCACATTAGAGCAATATGTGCAATTTATGCTTGGTAGGCTTTCTACAATAAATGCTTAATTTTTTTTATGAAATTTGAGGATGTTTGAGTGTAATAAAATGTGATAGATTGATTAGAATGAGTTAGAAATCATATATGTTAAATTGAAATTGATTGAAACATATTTTGGCATGATTTTGTTTGAATTTTGTGTGTGTTTGCTACTAAAATTGTAAGAAAATCATGTCAAAATCTACAAGAATCAGGCATCATAACCATGACACTTCAAGGGTCATACCTATGACTGCCTCTTAGATCATGAATAATATATGGTATTTAGGGGCTTTATAGCTATAACACTTCAAGGGTCGTGCATGTGACACTCTTCAGACCTACATAAAGTAATTATTTTCTTTTATAAATTTAAATGTTTATGAAGCAAATTTTTAGCCCAATTAAATCAATAATTTTTGAATGACTTTTGAGGTATATATTACATGGATTTTTTTACATGGATGAGATATATTCAAAAGTTCAAATGATTATGTATGAGGTAAGAGTTTATAAGCTATGTAATGGAGAAATTGAGTTAAACTATGGAAATTATGCTTATGATGAGCTATGATCACATGAATGAGACATTTAAGAATGTGGCATGACAATTCCATATACCAAGTTGAGGATGATGAAATGTGACATATGATATTACAAATATTTTATGTGCACAAGTTATGTGATGAGATTGGTACATGATGAGATTGTTTATACTTTAAGTAAATGATATGAGTTGATTACATAAAAATTGAGAATAATGAGACATGATAAGAATTATGTTTTAAATGTGTGGTATGAGATGAACATATAAGAATTGAAAAAATGAACAATTAGTATGATATTTTGAACTTAATGAACAATGCCTATGTATAGCTAGACTATTGATAGCGATAGGGTAGGTTAGCATGCCAATAGGGGATTTGTTTAGTTATACTACATTCTTATTATGAGATATTATGGGTACTATCGAATAAGCCTCACTAAGCTACTATACAACATGTGTGTGCTTAGTAAAGCAAATGCGATATGTGGATATGGATGTGTAAGCCTTACTAGGTACCATACATTAAATGAGCTCATTCTATTATGTGAGTTTACAAGTATGAACACGTAAGCCCTATTAAGTACTATATATATGTGCGACTACCTATTTTAGTCATGGTATATAGTGGCTTATTAACTTGGCTTATCTTGATCAAACTAATCAATGAATAAATGCTTGAGAACTAACCTATAAGAAATAATGAGATTAATAAAGAATACATATGACTAAAATGTATCTTGTGATGTATGTGTGAATTGCTTTATTATCTTATAAGCATGAGCATGTATAAATCGTGTATGAGACCGATATTAAAGGTAAGTTCATGTAAGTTCGTGCATGAATGTGGATTAAGTTTGAATTGATTATGTTACTAAAATATTTAACTGTATGGTATATGTGAATTGAGGCAAACCCAGATTAGTTATGCACTACTAAGCATTTTACTTAGCGCATTGGTTTTCCATGCATAAATCATAGATTAAGCATTAATAGAAGAGGTATTGCATGTGTCATGTTCAAAAATTTTTACTTTTTATCTAGATTTCTTATGTAACCTTTTGTCAGGATAATGTTGGATTTTTATATGTATTCCATTTAGTTTATGGCTTAGATTTTATAGCCACCCTTTTTATTGGTTTATTGTTTAAAAATATAGAGTTCTTTAATACTTAATTATTAAGGTTTTAAAACTAGATATGAGAATGATCATGTGATAGGTTGAATGTTTTGAAAATAAGATATTATGCACAGGGTTTTATTTCAGATATGTGATGTGAGCATTTAGATTGACCAATGCCTAAGGCATATAATATGGCACTCCTCTCTCTGGTAACTCCAGTTATTGAGAAAAGAGGCATTACACATGTCTTCTCAATTTCTAATTACAGCTCTTTGCCTCATTAGGTTGTTACAAACTAAGTGATCTAGAATGGAACACTTCCAAAGTATGTGCATTAGTAGCACAGTCAATAAGAACTCTCTAAAAGGTTCACAGAATTATTTTTATTTCTATGTGCTAGTAAAAAATAAAAATTTAAATGAAGAAAAACTAGGGAGTGGCCGAAATTTCAATGAGAGAATTTCCCTTTAGATCTCAAATTTTAGGGAGTATTTATACTCCTTCTAATCCTATTTTAGGTTTTGATTATTCAACTAACAAAAACCTTAAAATGCTAAATAAATAAGGCTTCCAATGAATTAATTAAAAGGTCTAATCCAAGTCTGATCACTTAAAATACTTACTTAAACGTAATTAATGTTTCAAGTTTAAACTTAGGCTTTAAGCCAAATAAGACTTCTTCCTTTATTTCTTCCAATTTAATGACATCCAATATCAGTAAATACTTTACATTTTTACCTCATTAATTTGCTCTTATAAGTGTGTGACCCTATAGGCTTATGAAGCATGTTGGCAACATAGTACTGATTTAGAGTCTTATTTAAACTGGGACTCTATGGTTTAATCCCATTAAATCATTATTAATCTCCCATTAATAAATTCACTATTATATAAATTATGAGAGGCATATATCTATGCAACATGAATACCTAAGTGTTGGAAAGTCAAGTGGTTTGACTTAACCTTCCATAACTAGTTACTATGCAATAAACTGCTTTCACTATTCTTTATCTCATTTAAGTTTAAGTTGGAATTATGTCAACTCCATACTTAATTAAGTATATCTAATTAATCTCTAAATATATTGTTCAAATGGCATTTATCTTTATTACCAAAATGCCTCTATAAACCCTTTTCATGTTTACATTTCACTCTAGCAGAGATTCTAAAATAAAGATAGTCAACTAGAACTATAAGATAAACTCCCCCTTCAAAATGATTTGGGTTGGTGAATCCTCTATTGGTTATTTAAATATCTTTAAACCTCATGTTTTACCTAACCTCTTAGCTATGTATACAACATGGTGAAATAAAAATACCAAAGTCAAAAGTATAGCACTTGATACTTAAGATAGTTAGTGAGCTCAAGTCTAAGGATACTTGCATAACAAATATGATGAGATCTTTTTCATTGACATAGATCACTTATCCATATAAATGATCTTATCTTGGGTCCCCAACGTACTTGTCTCCCAAACAAACATCCACATGTTAACCCTGAGCATTATCTATGCTCACAGCTTGTGAGATCAGTTGCTTAACCCATACAAGGAGTATAACATATGTTAATATATCCCATTAAAATGCCCCCATCTTATAATATTATGACTACGGTAATTTAGGTATTATCACATTTGCATAAATAAGTATCTCACTTCATGAAATCTTTCATGATTACCTCTTTACTGTGATTGTAAACTAGGGACTTTATTACCTAGTTTAACATTAATTATCAAACATATAAATAAACATAAATACTAAGTAATAAAGAATGCCATATCATTGATTAATGTTATTCACATGTTATATAAAATGTCCCTAATACATGAGCTTTAGGGTCTACAACTAATAATCTCTAACTTGTACTACAGCTAATCATACATATACCTAATCCTAAGGTATTTGCATAATGGTCAAACTTGTTCTATGATAGTGCCTTAGTAAAAGGATCAACAACATTCTAATATATGGGGACTCTCTTGGTCTTCACATCTGATCTACCACTTCCTTGATTAGATGGTAGCACTTGAGAACATGTTTAGATTGCTATTAAGATCATGGTTTATTTGCCTAAGCTATGGCTCCATAGTCATCATAATATAGTGGTATCAGATCAATAATGAAAGGTACCACTCCAAGTTTAATAATAAACTTCTTAATCCTAATTGCTTTCAATAACTACCTCAACAGTGACCATGTACTTGACTTTAGTTATTAAGTCTATAGTTGTCTCTTGCTTAGAACTTTTCCAACTAA
This sequence comes from Hura crepitans, assembly GCA_948208565.1. Classification (NCBI taxonomy): domain Eukaryota; kingdom Viridiplantae; phylum Streptophyta; class Magnoliopsida; order Malpighiales; family Euphorbiaceae; genus Hura; species Hura crepitans. The sequence goes on from CANXYI010209858.1 coordinate 7,201, forward strand.
TTGCACCTCCTTCAACTATGAACATATAAAATGATTGAGATTTACAGTAGTTTTTGTCAGACTAAAAGCTAGAGCCTATGTACCTGTTAACTCGTAAATTCCTTTCTCCACATATCAAGAACATTGTTGGTTTTCATGGACTTATGCACAATAAAACTAAAACATCCATGGAACCCCAGCAAAGGTTAGAGTATCAAAAAAATAAAAAAAACATAAATTTTAAAGTAGATGAAATCATAGAATAAGAATTTACTATAAATTCTCTATATGATTCTAACATGCAGCTTTCTTTTTCTTCTACTCTTCTCACTAGGTTGTCACAAACTATAGTGAACTTCGGTTTGGAACACTTCCAAGGTAATCCACACAAAAAGTTCTTAAAAGAGAACAACTTGAAAATATAGGTGCTACTAGGATTTTCAAGTGGATGAAGGAAGAAGAAGAAAATTGTGAGTTTTCAATTATTCTATATGGCAATTTCTACTATAGAAAATATGCCTATGATGGCTACTATAATAAGGCTTATTTATATCATAAATAAACCCTATTTAGGTCAAATTTTAACACTTAAAATCTGCCCTAAGTCAGACTATAATGGACCTATCAAGGGCCATTTTTTATCCTATGTGCATAAGCCTTTTAGTAGGCTTATGCACAATTTGCTTCAGCTCCACTTTCATAAATCCTATATGGCACTCATAAGCTCCATTTGGATTAATAATTACTCTAGTTTAAGGCCTTTTAGACCTTGTAAAAGTCCATAAAAAATTAGATGCAAGAACAATTAAAATTTGGACTCAATAAAGCCTAAGTCCAAAAACCCTGATTTTCTGGACTTTTCATTTGCAAGTAAGCTCTAAGCCCATTTGCTCATTTCTTCTTCTTAATTCATCTTCCAATGAAATATTATATCATAGGAACATTCAATGCCATTGAATCTTCCTCAAACTCCTTTTATGTGTGTGACCCTATGGGCTTCTAGAACAGCTTGGCAGTAAACTATAAATTAGAGTCCTAGTCCAACTAGGACTCCATAGATTCAATCTTATTGAATCAATATCAATTCACAATTTGATATATCACTTGTATTCAAGTCAAGAGAGGCATCTAGCCATACATCATGACTACCCAAGTGCTAGAAAGTTAAGTGGTTTGACTTAACCCTTCTATATACAATTATGGTGCAATAAACTTCCTTCACCATCTTTTATCCTATCCAGTTTAAAGTATGGACTTGTGTCAACTCAAAACTTAACTAAGTATGTCTAATTAAGCCTTAAACATATTTTTCTAATAATTTCACCTTTATTTCAAAAATTACCTTTGTGAATCCCATTCACACATGGCAACTTACTTTGGCCAAAGATTCCTTAATAAATATTGCTCATAAGAACTATGAGATAAACTCCCCACTATAATCTGGGGTGGTGAATCCTTTATTGATCACTACCCTATCTTCATATATGTCATGCCATACCCAAGCACCTCGCTATGTATACTTCTTATTTGAAGTAAAATCTTTAGCGTCAAAGTATGCCACTCCATATTTAAGATAATTAGTGATCTCAAGTTTAAGGATACTTGTACCGCTAATATAATTAAACACTTTCACTGACATAGATTAAGTATCCATGTGAAGATCTGATGGTGGGTCTCTAATGCACTTACTTCCTAATTAAGCATCCACATGTTAACTCTAAGTATCTCTATGCTTTTAGCCTATGAGAACTACTACTTGATCCAATCAAGAAGTATAAAATGTGATGATCTATTTGCATTAGCAATATTCCATCTTGTTAATTCTATGATCAGGGATATTTAGGTATATCACATTTGCATGCAATAAAAATCTCACATCATGAACACTTCATGATTTCCTCTGCACTGTGATTTTATATCATGGACTTTATAACATGGTTTAAGACATTGCAAACAATTATAAGTAATATATAAAAGTACCATGATATAAAGAGAAATGCCAATTACATTAATTCACAAGGTTTAAATACATGAATATAACTCTATTACATAAGTTTTAGGGCATACATCTAACAAACATATCTTTTGTACTTTTCAATTACTTAAAAATGTTCTTAGTAGCCACCTAATATTCCTCTCCATATATATTTTTTTTGAATCTACTCATCACATATAAAGTAAATGCTATATCAAGCTAATACATAACATAGCATACCTGATAGATCTTATAGCTAACACATATGGGATTTTACTCATGTGTTCTCTCTCTTCTTGTGTCTTTGGACACATGGATTTAGAAAAGAATTGCCTACACACCATAAAAAAATATCCTTTCTTAGAGAGATTCATTTTAGCATTTTATCTATATATATAAATTGTGAAAGACTCAATAACCTTTTGGATATGTCTTTATAGATCCTTGTGCTCAATATATATGTTACCTCCCTAAGGTCTTTCATGGAGAATATTTTAGACAGCTAAATTTTTAAGGCTTGAAGAACTAAGAAGTTGTTTCTTATTAGTAATATGTCATCAATATATAGCGTAAGGAAAATAATTACACTCTTATTTACCCTTGTACACATAAAACTCAATTATGTTGTATGAGAAACCATACTCCTTGGTTATCTCATCAAGATGAATTTTTTAAATCCTAAATACTTGTTTCAATATATATTTGGACTCCTAAAACTTGACTACTTTGTTGCTATCATTGAATGTGAATCCCTCGAGATGTGTCATATACTCCTTATCTAATAAAATTCTATTAAAAAAATCATCTTGACATCTATTTACAAAATCTCATAATCATAATGAGTGGTAATATCATGCAATATCTTGATGGATTTAAGCATAGCTACTGGTGAAAAGATTTCATTAAAGTTAATTCCTTGCCTTTAATGATAACCCTTTGCAACAAGCCAGGCTTTATAAGTAACTACATTACCTTTCATGGCAGCTTTCTTCTTAAAGATCCAGTTAAACCCAATAGGTTTTATCCCTTTAGGTGGATCAACCATATTCTTAACTTTGTAGTCATACATGAAATCTATCTCGAATTTCATAGCCTTTAGCCATAATTCTAATTTTGAACTTTTCAAAATCTCTTTATAGCTAGTAAGCCCATCCTCTTCCACTAATGTCATGTGTTAGTTCTCATCAATGAGAAATCCATATCTCTCTATAACAGTATGGACTCTAGTAAAGCACCTAGGAGCTTGTGAAATGATAAGCTCTTTTATTACCTCATCTGCATGAGTAATAAAACTTGGATCAATTGATTGATCAGCCTCCATTCATGGTTTTTAAACTTCATTGAGTTTAATTTTACTCTTACTATCTTATTTTCAAAGGAACTTATAATGCTCGAGAATTCTAAAGTTATTAATAGTACTTTCGAACATAAATAGTGATTTCCAAAACTTGAGTTACACTAATGCAATCGAACAAAAGTATTATTTATAATATAATTATGGGTAAATTTTAAAGTGAAAATGAACTCAATAAAATGGTTAAAAACATAAGTAAAGTTTTTACGACAATGATTTATGAATAGTAACTTAGATACTTAGATTAACCTAGGAATGCCACAACTTGATACTCAACTATTCCAAATAGTCCATTGGAATTGGAATTAGATTTTTTAATATTAAGAAGTACTTTCTAAAAATCAAGCAAAGTTAAAAATGTCAGTTTAACTCAAAATTTCAAGGTTTTTGAGTGTGGTTTTTTTAGGCCTTTTGATTTTTATTGTAAGTGATTTTATAAAACCATAAGGGATTTTAATTGAGGCTAATAATGGAAAGAATAAATTTTAAAAGAATAGAAGATGAGATGGGATTTTATAAACCATTAGATTTAAGTGGCTTAATCTTAGCCATCGATGGGAAGGGGTCTAGATTAGTCAAAAGAGGAATAGGTGGTCTCGTTAAAGAGGTGTCATCTTCTCCCTTTAGCCTATAAAACTCAATAGCACATCCCTTCCACCATATCTAATTTTTTTCTTTGTTCTTCTATAAGAGCCACTAATTAAACATCTAAATCCTTATTTTAAAGGTCTTTAATCATTCTTATGGTGATAGAGGCAAAAAAAAAAAAGAGGCAGTAGAAGTAGAGGGTTTAGAATTTTAGAGGTTTGATAAATAGTAACCACATTTCATGTGAGTGTTTTTTTTAAGCTTTGATATTTTCTAGGATGTGTTTAGGCAATAAGAGTTTTCTAAAGTTAGAATAAAGATTGAAAACACATGGATCTTATTATGGATTTTTTGAATGCGTTTATGTTGTATATTTTTAGAGAAGGAGAAGTAAGTAAAGAAAAAAGGAAAGAGAAGGCTTAGAAGAGCTTGTTGATTTATTTACACCCTTTGTAAATATATACAATAACACATGTGCATTTGTGTGTGAATTAGTTCATTAAAGTGTCTGTGTTATAATAAATGTGAATGTATATGATAAGATTGAATGTGTGATAGTTATAGGTAGTTAACTACATTTAATGAATGCTTAATAGGTGATATATGAAGAATTAAAGTGATTGGTGTGTGGATTATGTAAGTGGGCAAAACCTATGATATGGTTATACGCAGATGTTGTATTTTAAATTGATTAAATTATATGCCAAGTAAATTGATGGCATGGTATATATACTTAATCTTAATCCTTGTCTAAAAATATGATAAAAGGTATGAAATGATATGTTGGCATGTGGTAAAATATAAAAATTTGACGTTAGAATAAATTAATAAATGGGCTAAAACACTAGGCTATGGTAATAATGGTATAAATATGTGTTAAGATATGCATGTAATTATTTATGATATGGCCTCAGTATTTTAGTCATGAAAATTGAGAATATGTGGAAAATTAGTGGTTTATGATTTTTGGCATTTAAATGTGTATGTAGATGAGAAGTTATGTAATCACATAGGTATAAATAAGATGTGACACCCCCTACTGAGTTCTCGAAGAAACCCCAATGAGCGGTGTACTTCCCGCCAGGTCACCCATTTCACTTCTCCCATAATCATTCATTAAACTTTTATCGATACTGCACTAGGCAATTATGTCTGACTCCAAATCCTATTCGATCAGTTCCTATAGTCTATTTAAGGTCATTTTATCATGTTCAAGCTATTACAGAAGGAATTCAACCTAATCCGATATTACCTAAAAATTCGGCAGCACAACGGCCGCTCGGGTCACTATCCTAAAATTCATTTCTACTTGTGAACACTTCTGTATCATATATTGTTTCCCCTAGACCCTTCTAGTCCCCTAGATATCATCATATCAACATCATCTAGCACACAACAACCACAGGCCTCAGGCCACAATAGAACACAAAGAGCCTTAGGCCCATAAGCATCCATACAGATCATATATACATAAGAAAACCATCACATGATTAATTACAGCACAGTCTGTTATAAACAATTATTACTCTGTGTCTCTTATATACATCACACCCATTTTCCCCACTTAAGTACATAGG
>CANXYI010209918.1:0-10890 GCA_948208565.1 Hura crepitans
TCCCTTTTACCATAGATGGTGTTGTGAACCATGACTCCATTTTTCATTCAAGAATGAAGAAGTGCCAACATATCCATCACTCACAAGCCTCACGCCTTTAAGTATATGAAAAGGTGAACTAATTGATCATTATTACTATAATTGGAAAGACCTGTTATGAGGGACCTCTGCTTGTCAGAGCCTTAAGCCTTTTGACCAAACTATGAACCCATATAATCATGATTAGCAACTTCCCTTAGGTTAAATGACCCTAAGATATTGTGACTGCATTATGACTACTATATAGGCTTATTATGTTTAAACTCATTTGTATTAGGGGTAAGCCTATTATGCCTTTTTGTCTGGGATGGGCCCAACTTAATTTCACTTTGAATAAGATTTAAATATCATAGGCCAATGTATTCACATGCTGTGACACTACCTATCAGATTCTCAAAGGAACCTAATAAGTGTTGCACTTCTCACCAGGTCACCTATCCTAAAATTTCCCCAATGGTCATTCGCTTAACTTTTGCCAACTTCAGTCTAGATCAGGCTATCTGGCTTTAAAACCACTTTCGTCAGTTCCTATAGTCCATTTAGGTAAGAACCAATCTTACCTAGCCATTTTAGAGGAAATTTAATAATACTCAGGTATTACCTAAAAATTAGGTAGCATAACGGGTACCCGGGTCCTTTCCTAAAATTTAACCAGACCTGTTAAACACTTTTATAAACCATTGACAACACCTGGACCCATTTGGTCCCCGATTCTCAGCCTGTCATCATTATATAGCATAAGACAAACTTAGACCTCAGGCGATAGATAAACTATGCAAAAAAATAGAGCCTTAGGCTCGCAGCAACATCAATATCATGCAAAATCATTCATTCACCAAGGAGCATGTATAAAAATACTTAATTTACATCAGTAGGTCCTAATCACTAAATTATATTACATTCATGAAGCTTAAATACATTTTCCTACCCATTTTCCACCTAAGTACATGGATATCTAAATATACATCAATTCACCCAAAGTTTTCACCTGTATCCTCTAAATCGCTATCATCATGCTTTATGAGGCAAGTCCCGCTAAAGTGTACTTAGGCACTAATATTAGTACGCTGAGTATACGAGATACTCAGTGGTGAATTTAACACAGTTTAATCATGGTGTAATCTTATTAACTTATGCAGTTAAAAGTATAATTTTTTTCTTCATTAAATAGTTTAAATATTCACTGGGGTGCCAAATTACTAAAATACCCTTAAGGTATTTGCCTGGTCTAGAAATAACATTTTAGACTCAAATAAATCATTTAAAGTGAGGATTGTTACTTATTACATGTAACTTTGAAAGAATTACTTAATCTGTCTTGCTAGTGGAAAATTAACAAAATACCCTTTTATTGTATTTCAATTACTTCTCCCGAAATAGTTATTCATATCTGCTTGACTTTATCTCCCTATGGTATTTATATGTCTTGAAGTAGTCTTCTTGCCTTATATGTATATATATTTACTTAAATTAGTTATTTAGACTAATCTGGCACATTTGTGCAAAATTTCTAGAATGCCCTTTAACTGGCATCTTATTAAAGCTGAGGAAACACTATTCCATTATACTTAATCTTTCTATTCACAATCAGTCCGATTATTTATATGATTTACTTCTCTGGCCCGACTAGGAAGATGACACTTTAAAACACTAGATCTAGAGGAATAATAAACTTATGCAGTGGTCCCCATTTTAGACCTACACTATTGCATCAGCATGTATGCCATAATGGAGATTAGCCGTAGCCTCCCTAGACACAATAAAAATAATTGTGTGGCATAATAGAGATCAGCTTATAGGCCTTCGCAACCACAAATAATTGTTAAGAACTAGGTGACATAATGGATATCAGTCCATAGACCTCTCCAGCCACTAATGAATATCTAAAATGATTGGGTGACATAATAGAGACCGGTTTATAAACCTCTCTAGTCACTAATGACTAGCAACTGCAAAACCCTAAGTTGACTAGTTAACCTATATAGTGGGTGTCTAACCAATGGGCCAAATAGCTTAACTTAACTTTATTTATTAACTAAAATTATTTTTATAATGTTTGAGTCTTAAAAACAAACATATACAAATTTTTTCTTATACTTTAAAATTTTCTTCGAACTGGTATAGCCACTTTTTAGCTCTACCAGGTAAAATTCAAAAATAATTTTTAGGTCTACTATGATTAAAATCAAGGTGTCTTATGGTATAATTTATCATGGCATTTCTACTTTGAAACTTAATACTTTCTTGTCTAGTGACATTTTTGGTTTAGGTAGAGGTCAACTGGATAGTTATAGGTCATTTCTATCACTTTTGGAAGTCAGTTTTTTGGGACTATTTTATGTCTAATTTCATTTCAATTTTCACTATTCCTTTTAATGTTTTTCTTGGCACTAGGCCAATTATAACTAGGTTAAGTCCATGGCCAAATTCTAGGCAATAAAGCTAACTGAAGCTTGGCTAATTCCATGGCCAAAATTTAGGCACCATACCACTATCACTGGGCCAAATCCATGGCCAAAATGTCATTCAATTCTAGCCTCTTCCAAAATAGTTAGTGGAAAATTAACAAAATACCCTTTTATTGTGTTTCAATTACTTCTCCCAAAATAGTTATTCATATCTGCTTGACTTTGTCTCCCTAAGGTATTTATATGTCTTGAAGTAGTCTTCTTGCCTTATATGTATATATATTTACTTAAATTAGTTATTTAGACTAATCTGGCACATTTATGCAAAATGTCTGGAATGCCCTTTAACTAGCATCTTATCAAAGCTGAGGAAACACTATTCCATTATACTTAATCTTTATGTTCATAATCAGTCTGGTTATTTATTTCATTTACTTTTCTGGCCTGACTAGGAAGATGACACTTTAAAACACTAGATCTAGAGGGATAATAAACTTATGCAGTGGTCCCCATTTTGGACCTACACTATTGCACCGGCATGTATGCCATAATGGAGATTAGTTGTAGCCTCCCTAGACATAATAAAAATAATTGTGTGGCGTAATAAAGATCAGCCTATAAGCCTTTGCAACCACAAATAATTGTCAAGAACTAGGTGACATAATGGATATCAGTCCGTAGACCTCTCTTGCCACTAATGAATATCTAAAATGACTGGGTGACATAATAGAGATCAGTTCATAAACCTCTCTAGTCACTAATGACTAGCAACTACAAAACCCTAAGTTGACTAGTTAACCTATCTAGTGGGTGTCTAACTAATGGGCCAAATAGCTTAACTTAACTTTATTTATTAGCTAAAATTATTTTTATAATGTTTGAGTCTCAAAAACAAACATATACAAATTTTTTCTTACACTTTAAAATTTTCTTCGAACTAGTATAGCCACTTTTTAGCTCTACCAGGTAAAATTCAAAAATAATTTTTAGGTCTACTATGATTAAAATCAAGGTGTCTTATGGTATGATTTATCATGGCATTTCTACTTTGAAACTTAATACTTCCTAGTCTAGTGACATTTTTTGTTCAAGTAGAGGTTAACCGGATAGTTATAGGTCATTTTTATCACTTTTGGAAGTCAGTTTTCTAGGATTATTTTAAGTCTGATTTCATTTCAATTTTCACTATTCCTTTTAATGTTTTACTTGGCACTAGGCCAATTATAACTGGGCTAAGTCCATGGCTAAATTCTAGGCAATAAAGCCAATTGAAGCTTGGCTAATTCCATGGCTAAAATCTAGGCACCACATCACTATCACTAGGCTAAATCCATCGTCCAAATGTCATTCAATTCTAGCCTCTTAAAGGCATAAGGAGGGTTCCTTTTATTAACCTATTTGAAGTCACTTTTAAGTCATTGTCTTAAGCTTTAAGTATATTATTTAGTCTAAAACTTTCTAGCCAAGTCAAGGCATATTTCAAGTGCTCATTGTGATGTTAATATGTCATGTTCATCCTTTAAAGTTCATGATCATTAGAAGCCAAAATCATAACCAACATTAGGCATGTACTAAACATCTTTATAAGCCATCTCACAAACCATGTCATTAATACATTCTTTCGGGTGCTAAAAGAAAAGTGTACTCAAATTCCATATCCTTTCACTTGAGATCAAAATTCAATCATAAATACATGTCATACTACAATCATGTTCATATTTAGGCAAATTATCATAGGTCACTTGCCATATAACACAAGGCACTAAAAATGGCTCTTAGGTACCAACATTAATTGCATACTTCACCATTCCTTCACAGCTAAAATGGCTATAAACTTTATTCTAACATGTCATAACATATTGAAGTTACATTTTAGCCCATGTACAATCTACACAAGTATTGATATCTTGCAAAATCAACAAAGAAATGGAGCCACTTTTGACAAATTCTTCAAAACATATCCCTTAGTTTGCTAGGTGTGTACCATTTCATCACAACCAAAGAAGGAATTAACCCTAATGTCATCATTCTAGCCACCATATCAAAAATTTTACTAACTTAGGCACCCAAAATCCATGAAGAACAGGCTATAAATTCACTTACATGCCTTTTTGAAGATGTCAATCCCATCTGTACTCTTATTGCTTGCCTAGTTTCGGCTTCTATAGTAGACTTATGCTCCCTCTGTGACCCCTAAATTGGCCTCTAATGGCCACTAATCCTTAACATACACTATCCCATAGATGTTAACTATGATTTAGAATCAAAAATCACCCAAAAAGCTTAAGAAATGAGGGAGACATAGCCATAAACTCCCCTTGGTGTCATTTTTTAGGACTGTTTTGACCCAAGCCCCTTCTTTGATTTTTTTTCTACCAAAACCATAGCTCTTTTTGGCTTGTTTCTTTTCCTAGTGATCCTTAATATCTTAAAGAATTTTTAGCCAAAAAATCACTTCATTTTGGCCACCGAAGAAGAAAGTTATGGTTAAAATATAGAGGAGGTGGCATCAACAAATTTGGGCAAAAATGAAGGAAAATGCCTAAAATGAGTTTTTGTCTTTAACAAGTGGAATTCCACTTGTCATGGCTTCTTTGCCACTTGGCATCATTGTGGGCACCATCTTGACACCTCAACATTGACCCGAAATTCCCGAACCATCTTGATTTTTTAGGAAACTTTAAAAATTCATAAAAATTCACTCAAACCTCCAAAAATTACATTGTTTATTTTAAAATTTCTATTTGAATCCCCTTTACTTACAAATTTTTGTGGCCAAATTCCATTGATGGGGCAGTTTTCAAATTGCCTTAATTTGCGTGCTAACCTTAAAAATTATGAGATTTTACAAATGACCTCTGATTCGAAAAATTCTTTCACCATTAGACTCGATATGATTTTTTTGCTTTAGGGCCTACTATTTTTGAGTTTGTCTGGGCACATCTTAGATCAGTCCCAGTCCAAAAAATTTTTATTGGCTCGATGGGTAGCTTACAGCTCGAAATGAATTGTTGGTTTTGCTAATTTTTTTATTTTGCCTTTTTCATCATTTTAAAGCCCCTTGAAGTTTTATGACCTGTGCCACTGCCTTGTTCCATGTACAAGTGACCCGGCACTCTGAGTGCACTTCTTGGACTTTGTGGCATTATTCACAGAGCCTCGAGATAGGGGCATTACATTGCTATAGTATAAGGTGACAGAAGGAATGAATAAGAGTGAAAATATATGAAAATGAATGTGAAATGACCATTGACCTCTTTGTGGCTAAATAGTGTATGGTAAATGTAATACGCATAAACAAAAATTAATAAAATTTATTGTAGTACAGAATTGTGTGAATTTGATGTGTTATAGTTCTCGACTGAATGGTATTTTAAATAACAAATTAACTTATTTTCATGAAATGATTATATGAGAATGCTAACAACACAGAATGAATAAAGTGATGTGGAATAAAAAGTATTAAATGTATGAAAGATGATAATGAGTAAGGTACCACAATAGTACGTGTTATGTGTTCCATGATGTCGATAAGGTAAATCTTGAAATTAAAATGGATGATGTATCATATGATAACAATGTGAATATATTATCTTGTATTACGAAAGAATGATGAGAAATGAATAAATGACCTTATGGGATGTTATCATGAAAGTAAAGAAAGTAAAAAGTAGCATGAATATGAATATTACGTGATAATGAAGTCATAAAATGGTAATAAGGTCTATATGAGTTAGCCTATTCGATATGTTGACTGGTCAACTAGGGATATAACAATTGCTAGGGCACTAAAGTGTTCCATGATAATGATAGGTGCAGTTGACAAGGTTCCAAGTGAGAACCCTATAAATTTTATGGTTATGATTCATGTAATGAGATGTTATTATGAGTATAGTTGCTATACTAGTCCACGAGGGCAATTACATATTTACTCTATGATGATTTTGATATGTTACATGGGTATAGCCATAGAGGTCTAAGATAGGGACCTTTGCATAACCTTTAAGATGGGTGCAATAGTTGAAGTTCTATTTGAGAACACCCATACATGGATTATGAGATATGATGTTATACAGTTGTCACTGTAGAGGCAAAAAATAAAGGCCTCCACACACCTTTAGATCGTGTTATCTAGTATTAAGGATATGATCTCTCAAGTATAGGCCAACAACTTGTGCAACTAAACTACTATGGGCTTATAAGATTAAAAATTGAATAAGGCTCTAAAAGGTAATGATTAATAATAATAATAATAATAATTAAGTTGACTAAATATGATAATCTAGGGAATGCAATAATGGTCAGTACAAATTATAAAGGTAAATAAAATGTATGTATGCCTTTAAAACATTTGTATACGTATGTATGTAAAGCTGTAATTGCTCTATGTTAAATAGATGTAAATAGGAATGAGTGTTCAAATCAAAAGAGAAATTGAGGGTTTAATTAATTGATATATAATACGCAATGAAATATGAATAGTTAAATTGACTAAATGAGACTAATATGAATATTTATTTACCGATAATGGCACTCATAGGTATTGGCTATGCATGATGTTGCATTGTGTGCTTATGCAATGTATATTTTATTGAATTCACCAATAAACTTATGCTTAGCGTATCGGCTTTTCACCGATATGTAGGTTGTAGATAATTCATGCGGCCGGCCTCATCATAATGGTAGTGTAGCAGTGTAGTAGTCTTAGTTTGTGTATATATCTTTTTATTTATTAGAGAATTCATAGCTAAGTAGTGGCACTCATGGGTAGCCTGGGATAGATAAAGTCTAAAGCTTTGTAATAATATATACACAAATTATAAAAGGAAACTATAATCTATAAATATAATGATGAATATATGGAAGCAATTGATGCATGCTTGCCTAAAAAATGTTAATGACTTGTGTATGTGTAATTGAATACATGCTTATATGTAATGATTAGATAGTTATGCCTTGTGATGCATATTAATAAGATAAGTTACGGTGGGTTAAAAGGATACTATGATGATGAATGAATGTTAAAATGATCATAGAAGTGCTTTTGATACTGGTTAAAATTTTTGTTTCTTCCTAGACAACTATTATGTTATCAACTTTTTGTTAAAATATAACCTATAATTAGTTTCATAATAAGAACTCATAAGTAAATTCATGCAAGATTAATAAGCTTGTTAAATATTCCTCATCCATTATAAAAAGAGTTTGGATAAGATAATGTACAAGGGTAGTTTAATAAGGGTTTTAAAAAGATTAATAAATAGGGTAATGTCTCTTAGTCGGGTCCGAAGGTGGATCGAGTAAGAGGTATCACAGTAAAAGTAGGAAAAAATGACTTTTGCCATCTAAATTATATAATTTAAAACTTACAGAAATTATTTGAATATTTAATAAGTTGGAATAGGTATGTAAACTTAGTATATTGATAAACTAATATTTGAAATATTTTATATGGTATATGAAGATATATGTACATGAACATGTATATGTAACCCAATAGAGTAAATAGACAATATAAAATGATATATGTGTGTCACCAAGAATAAAGAATTAATTATATGATTAATAAAAAATATAATATATACATGACAAGAAATAAATGTGTATGTGAAAGTATATCATGAACACAGAAGAATTAGTTGAATGTAGCAAATATAAATAAATAAATAAAAATATATATGTATGTAAATGTATATGATAAATATGAAAAGTAAATTAAGTATAGTAAATGTTATTAATTAGAACATGTGAAACTTAAATAAACTAATTCTAAATGTAGTTAAATTATAGTTATATGAAGTATAGTGAAATAATAAACATAAGTAAATGTTTGAAGAATCTATAAGTTAATTAGGAGAAAATAAAATAGCAATTACAAAAGTATATTGAAAAAACTATGAAATTAGCCAAAAATATGTTATAAATATCCTAAAAGAAAGTCCATATATGCAAATGTGTGTGTGTGTGTGTGTGAACTAAAGTAAAAGAAATTAATTATGAGTCTAAAATAATACATATAAATAAATGAAAAAGATATTAAATTTTAAATAATAATTAAATAACAAGAGAAATAAATTGAATTAAATAAATTATATTTGAAGGGAAATTAACTCGATATAGAATATGAAAAAATAAATAAAATTAATAATTAATAGTGTTAATGTGGACTAAATTAATTGAATAAAAAATATATGTGTATACATTTGTTATAACTTGAAATTTCATATTATTAGGAAGATTGGGAAAATAAGAAACTAATAATTGAGATTTCAAAAGAAGAAAGATTTATTGAATTAAATATTAGGAAATTATAAATAAAAATAATTCATAAAAAATAAATAATTGATCAAATATGAAGTAAAATAAATAAGACTATAATGAAAAGATAAAGTACAATGGCAATGTATGAGAAATATCATATAAAATAATATGTAATAAAATGAAGGAAGATAAAGCTATAATACTAATAAAAGATATAAAAATGAAATACTAATAAATGATATAAATATGAAATAAGTATAGGATGCTTATTAACAATAGGATATCAAATGAAATGGGTATATGCCTATATGTAAGAATTAAATTGTACATAAAAAGAAAAAGACAAGAGTTAAATTAAATGTTTTAGAAATTGTTATAGTGTTTAATAGATAAGCATATTTAAAAGTTATAGGTACATATGAGTTATTAAAACATGAAATGATTATCGATCTATTTGTTATGAGCTTATAAGTGTTTGTTCATAAAACTTCTATTAAATTTTATATCAAATTCTTTTTTGCATGTATAAATATGTATTTGATAATTGAATTGATATACAAAAACATATTAACACTAGATTACAATTGTATTATAATATACTATTTAAGTGAAAATAAATAGGCAAGATGAAATGGCATAGGCTACTATATGAATAACTCTCTATAAATAATAATCTAATAAGGAAAAATGTTTAATATGTACATTAACAATCTACACGGTTATGGTTAGGATAGGTTGATCGATCAACTAAGGTGATGTATGTACACAAGCAAATCAAGCTAAAGGAGAACATTCAAATGACAAGTTTAGTATTCCAAGTGGGCCATTCACAAGGAGTAAAGCCAAGAAGCTCAAGGAACCTTATACAAGCTTTATTAGTGGATATATGCAAGATCAAATAAAGCTTCAAAAACATGTAATTCAAGATTCAAAATAAGCTTCAATTGGACTACCTCAACTAGCTAACTTTTCTCAAATGTTGGGATCTTCTTAAAAGGCTTAGGAGTCATTTCTATAAGTTTCACAAGTTGTTTTGATGTAAAAGCCTAAATTTGAGTGAAACACAAGTGACGACACCTTTTTGAGAGTAAACATGTGAGGGAGTGTGGAAAGGTCCATTTTTTTCCTTACATTTTCTCTTATACCAAATTAAAGATGTCTTCTAGAAGTAGTGACAAGGATAAAGACAAGGGAACATTTGTTCCATTGAAATCAATTTAAGGTTACTTGCAACATCTAGAAGTGGTTTTCATAGAGGTGCGAGATAGAATGGAGAATATAAAACATCAAATCAAGGAGAACTCTAGACGATTGGAAGAGAGCTTGAATAGAAGCAATACAAATCATAGAGATAAAATTTGAGATATTTAAGATGTGATTGAAGAAGAAGATAATAATCTCTCAGTTAAAAGTAGAAGAAGAGATTTTAGAGGTGACAACCAAAGAGATAACAACTTTAGCTCCATCAAAATGAAGATTCCACCTTTCAAAGAGAGGAATGATGCTGATGCTTACTTGGAATAGGAGAGGAAAGTGGAGCTGATCTTCAAATGCCACAACTACTCTAAGGAGAAAAAGGTAAAACTTGATGTTGTTGAATTTACTGATTATGCTTTGGTTTGGTGGGATGAGTTAGTGTTGAATAAAAGGTGATATGGAGAAAGACCTATTGCAACATGGGCTGAAATGAAGGCATTGATGAGGAGATGATTTATACTTTTATACTATTAGAAAGAACAACATCAAAAGTTGCAAAGGCTTTCTCAATGCTCTAAATCGGTGGAAGACTATCACAAAGAAATGGAGATCGCCATGATAAGAGCCAATATTGAAGAAGATGGAGAGGCCACCATGGCATGTTTTCTTAGTGGGCTGAATAGAGAAATTGCTAACATAGTGGAGCTACATCATTATGTTGAGTTTGAAGAGATGGTAAACATGGCTATAAAGGTGGAGAAACAACTCAACCAAAAGGGGGTGACAAGGAATTCATCTAATCACAACCCTTATTGGAGTTCAAAATGGCCAAAGAAAGATGATAAAGCTAAGGATAACAATGTCAATGACACATGCTTAGAAAAAGGTACCAAATTTTAGCCAAAAGGTACTTATTCTAACCAAATTTCTAATAATAAATAGCATGATATTAAGTGTTTTAGATGTTTAGGTGTAAGGTATATTG
>CANXYI010210099.1:0-12493 GCA_948208565.1 Hura crepitans
ACACCAAATTTTGGCCTCCTTTCTCCCAACTTTTGCTTGATTTAGTATCTAAGGATGATGGAGGTTTTATTTCTCTAAAAATTTCATGAAGTTTGGTGAGGATTTGGGAGAGAGAAAATGGAGAAAAGAGAGAGGGAGGGATGTATTCTAATGAAGGAAGGAGGAAAAAATGGTTTGGCCCCTTGGTTGGACCATTTCAGGGCAGAAAAACTGAAAGGGTGATGGGTTGGTTCTTTGTGATTGGTCCAAATGGCTATATATCCATTTTTAAGAGATTTTTGGTCACTTTTTGATGTAAAAATTCATAAAATATTCTAGGGACTTCTAAAAATTCCCATTATAGTCCCCAAAATTCTCAATTAATTCCACTAAGGCCCTTGAAAAATTTTAGCTCAAAACTCCACCAAATGAAAAATCACCATTTTCCCTAGACCGGTTTTTCATATTCGAAAATTCATAAAATATTCTCCGGTGCTCCAAAAATTCTCATTTCAGTTTTAATATTCCTAAATTAATAAAATTAAGTTCCATGCAAAATTTCAAACCAAAAGTCAACTGTTGACTTTTTAGCACTATTCACGATCAGAATAAAATATTCCAAAAAAATATCAGATGACCTCCGAAAATTCCAATTCCTTCACCATCATACTAAGTGGAATTTTTGAGTTTTAGGGTATGGTATTTTTGAGACCATTCGGACACATTCCAGAGTCCAAGCTGTCTGGGTCCGAAAATATTTTTATCTTCGCGATTGGTAGTTTATAACCTAAAACGAATTATTGGTTCTATTAAAATTTTTAATTCCTTTTTTTTTGACCATTTTCAGGCCCATCAAAGTTTTATGAACACTGTACCAGTCTTCGGACTCGAAATGATGACCCGCACTGCGGGGAACATCAATCGGATCCCGAAAATACTGTTCATGAGACTTTGACCGGCGGACGTTACAATATAGATGCCAAACATGTAGTAGTTGAGAGGTATTAATGGTGCTTGAGGTATGTTAATGATGCTTGATGTGTGTTTAGGGGGTTGGGGTATGAATTGATGAGTTTGGAGTTAGTATATAATGATATTTCTTGTAAATTGATGAAAGAATACATATGGTATCGAGGGCATGTATAGCCGAGAGCCATGCAAACTTTATTCTTATGTATGATTTGTTTTAATGGCCCTATGTAGTGCTTAATGCATGAATTAGTGTTATGGTATGTAAAAAGAGGGATGTATGCATGATTGTGTGGTGATTTCACTAGGGCTGAGATATGTAAGGCATGGATAGTGGCATGGCATGCATGATACATTGTATATATGTGTATGTGAATGTTGGCATGGTAATGTTTAGGATGTATGTATAATAAGTAATCTCAAAGTGCATGTAATTAGCTATAAAACACCTAGTGGCTAAGAGATGTGGATGCCATGGTGGGGGCATGATAAGCTTGGCATGTACTCAAGCTTTATGCACATGAATGATATAGATAATGTATATGTAATGCATGATATAAATTGGCATGAAACTAGATTAAAGTATACCTTAAAGTAGTATGTAATATAGGTAAGAATTGACATGGATAATAACCATATGTTTGGCTAGAAATGATGTGTGAAAAGTGGTTTATTTTTGCCTTTAAAGGCTGTGGTATGTACATGCACAATGTGCTTGAATGATATGCCTAAAATGGCTAGTATGGTGTGATAATTTACAATGGCTTTTATACCTATATTTTGGCCTTGTGAATGGCCTATCATTTGTTGGCTTCGGGCCTATGAAATTGATGCAAATAATGGCTAAAACTGCATTGAAAAATAAGGTGTAAAGGACTTGAAAAGTTTTGTAAACCTTAGTCGTAATGACCTATAACTATCCCAAATAACCATTACCTGAACCAATAAATCCTTTAGATTGTAATTGGCCTAGATTTGTGAAATAATTATGGAATTAAATCTAGCATAACATATCATAATTACTGGCGCTGGAACCCTTGATTATTTTTTCCTGATATTTTACTTGGTACAACCTGTTTGTGGCTATACCGGACTGGGCTAATTTTCAATTGTGCTGTAAAAATTATAACTATTTATTTTTGAGTTTATAATATTATAAAAAGTTAATCAGTAAAGAAATAGATAGTAGTTAAGGTTAAATGGCCCATGAGATAAACACTTAATGGATAGGTTTATTGGTCAACTTAGGGATTCTTGCAGCTGCTATCTTATTTGATTTTCCAACAGGGCTGATATAGTGGCCTAGGTCTATTTTATACCACTATATTAGTCAGACAATCAGATTAGACTGTGACATTCACTTTATTTATATCTTGCTTGCCATTACAACGGTATAGGTCCCGAAGGGCCACTACACTAGTTGGATAAATAGACTAGTATGCTATGCAAACAAGTTTGTGACATCTTTAACCTTTAAATAGGGCTGGTATAATAGCCAATGTCCCAGAGGATCATTATACTAGCTAGTTAAATAGGCCATTCTACCAAGTAGGCTAGATATTATCATTTGTACCTTAGGTGCTAGAATGTGATCAAGCGGCTGTAGTGGCACAGGTCAAAAATAGCGACGACTGCACTAGTTTATTTTTCCCTCTTGATCCAGTGTCTATCAAAATTGTCTCTTGAGATAGGCCAGTTGAAATAATTAAATAAGATTAATAAATTTACATATAACTATAAAATATGACATATGGGCATTTTAGTAATTTTACACTGATTGTGTGTAAAGGCTTAAAATGGTATAGTTTGTGCATAAAATGATTAATAATGATCCAAAACATAAATTATATGAGTGGTGATAACTAATTGGACAATTTATAGAAAGGAACATCCTAAGGGTAAAATTGTAATTTTGCATGTTAAAGCTCTAAGCTAAACTTGGATAATGGGACTAGAAGAAAATAGGAATATGATATATGGATAAATTGCTGGACTTTTTTTTAATAATTGAATTCACCACTGAGTATTTTATACTCAACGTACCTATTTCGATGCGTAGGTACTAAGAATAAAGATGTTGCTTCGTAAAACGTGTAAAAAGTTTAAAGGTGAATTATGAGAAGGTTGATAATATAAATTGTATAGCTTTTGCACTCTATGTACTTAGGTGGGGTAAAAAGGTGTAATGTATATAATGAGATAGGATGTGATTGTATATAAACAGACTATATTGTAATTAATCATGTGACGATTCCTTTTATGTATATATGACATATGCTGATGTTTAGGAGCCTAAGGCTCTATGTGTTCTTGATTATGTCCTAAGGTCTCTATTGTTGTTTATGAGATAATGATGATAGGATGATATCTAAGGGACCAAAAGGGCCTAGGAGATGTGATTAACTATTATTGAAGTGTTTTACAAGTTGAAGAAAATTTTGGGATATTGACTCGAACAATTGTTATGCTACTGGATTGTTAGGAAATAACAGAATATGTTGAAATCACTCTAAAATAGTATGAACATGGTAACATGAACCCAATGGACTATAGGAATAGACATATCTGAGTTTTTGGAGTTAGATAAAGTTGATTAGTATAGCCTAAGTAAAAGTTAAATAAATGGCAGTGAGAGAAGTTAGGATGGGTGACTTAGTGGGAAATGCCCCATTTATTAGGTTTCTTTAGGAATCCAGTAGGAGGTGTGACAATTTGTGATATCAAAGCATAAGTTAATGTTCCTAGGCTATGTACAAGTCTACAAATGTCTAAGTTTCAAATTCCTCTAAATTGTTATATTATTTGAGGCTAATAAGTTATTCTTTTTACAGTAAGCATATGGCTGATTAGGTGCCTGAAAAAGAGGCCGAAGAAGTGGCTAGTTTTGCACCAACTACAATTTAAAGGGTAGGCAATGCATTTATACTTGAATATAGTGATGCTGCACAATAGCCACAGCCATAAGTGCTTGGTTAACAGCAGGCTAAAGTATCACCTGCTTTGCTGGAATAGATAGTAAATTTGCTCAGACATACCTCTACTACTATTGCTGCTCGATCTCTACCTCTTCTAGCACCAAGGCCACCTCTACCACTAGTTTCTCCACAGAAGACTCCTTTAGAGAGGTTATGGAAGATAGGAGTTGTTGACTTCTTAGGGAGGAGAGAGGATGATGCTGCCAAAGCTGAATACTAGCTAGATAGGACATTCAGGGTTTTAGAGCAGTTGAACTGTACAAAAGTAAAAAATCTATAGTGTACCACTTATCTTCTATAGGAAGATGCCCATAAGTAGTGGAACACTATTAAGAGAAGAAAAACACTAGTAGAGTTGACTTAGAAATTTTTCCTTATAGAGTTCAAAAAGAGATATATGCCTGACTCTTATAAGGATAAATATAGACAAGAATTCTATATCTAAAGTAGAGAAAGAAAATAATGTTAGAATACAAAAAGGATTTAACTAAAATCCTAAAGTATGCTGAGGAATTTATTCCTAATGAGGAGGAGAAATGCAAAAAATTTTTGGTCAGATTGAATGTAGAGCTGAGGATATAGATAGCCAATCCTAAAGAGAGAGATTTTGTAGTACTAGTGTTAGTTGTATACAATATGGAAGAGATAGTACAAGAAAAGAGGGATCTCTTTCAAAGAAAGAGGTAGTTAACTATAGGACAGTCCAGTGTTATGTTGGGAGATGGTAAGAAGAGGAAAGAGGGTCAATCATAAGCATAGTTTGAGCCTACATCCTAGTATTAGATAAGGTATCAGGGGCAGAGATAGGCATTGACCTAGAGGTCAGGACAAGCTTCTACAGGTAGACTTTGATTGCCTCCTCGGGCTGATAGTACTCCTAGTATAGGGGGTAATAGAAATGAACCTCCCACTTCTACCACTTGTCAAAGGAAACACTGGGGGTAGTGTAGAATAGCTAAAAAAGGAGAGTGTTATCATTATGGTGCCAGAGATCATTTTAAAAGAGAGTGTCCTCAGAGACAATCATAGGGTGATTAAACATAGGCATCTAATGTGACACATCAGAATAGGGGTCAAAGGTAAGCCAAAGGAGAATAGCCTAGTGCTAGCTAGGGCACTAAAACTAAGGCTCGTGCTCTAGACAGGCAGTATGTTGTGCGAGCTAGAGAAGAGGCTGTAGCACTAAACATCATAAGTAGTACTTTGTATTTATTTGATGTTCCATTTTTGGCTTTGATAGACCCTGGTTCTAGATATTCCTATGTATGTTCTGCATAAGCATAGAATAGGTAGTGAGAGCCTAGGTATGTTGATGCAAACATCAAAGTTAGCAACCCTATAGGGCAATGTGTGATTGTGAATAGGGTGTATAGGCAATGCCCTCTAGTGATTCAAGGGTATATATTTTCTACTGATTTGATTGATTTGCCTTTCAATGAGTTTAATGTAATCCTAGGGATGGATTGGCTAACTGAGCATTAAGCCATTATTGATTATAAATATAACAAGTTAACCCTTTAAACTATAAAGGGGCAGACAATCAAAGTGGATGGTGAGAGAAATCTTTTGAATAATCTTATCTCTGCTGTTAAAGCATAGAAACTTCTTTCGAAGGGTTGCAAGGCATACTTAGCCTATGTTATTGACCTGAATACTTCTAATTCTAATTTAGCCCATATTCCAATTATTTTTGAGTTTCCTAATGTATTCCTTAATGAGCTACTAGGCTTACCGCCTCGGAGGGAACTAGATTTTGAAATTGAGGTATATCTTGGTACTGCTCCAATATCAATTGCTCCTTAAAAGAATGGCACCTATTGAGTTAAAGGAACTGAAGGTATAGCTATAAGACCTAATAGATAGGGGTTTTATCAGACCCAGTGTATCTTTTTAGGGAGCACTTGTGCTATTTGTAAAGAAAAAAGATAAGTCACTTAAGTTATACATTGATGAACACAATGACTATGAAGAATAAGTATCTATTACCCAGGATAGATGACCCTCTTTGATCAATTGAGAGGGATAAGAGTATTTTCTAAGATTGATATGAGATTTAGATACCATTAACTAAGGATTAAGGAGGCTAATATTCCTAAAATTACCTTTAGAACTCAGTACGGGCATTATGAGTTTTTAGTGATGCCATTTGGGCTCACCAATGCCCTAGTAGCTTTCATGGATCTCATGAACAGAGTTTTTAGCCTTATATAGATCAGTTCATAGTGGTGTTCATAAATGACATCCTAGTGTACTTTAGAAGCTAAGAAGAGCATGAACAACATATTAGGGTTGTACTACAAACCTTAAGAGAGAGATAATTGTATGCCAAGCTCAGTAAATGTGAGTTTGGCTGAGTAAAGTTGCTTTTCTAGGACACATAGTTTCAATAGAGGGAATCAAGGTTGATCCTAGTAAAGTAAAGGCAGTGCTAGAATGGGAACCACCTAGGAATGTAACTAAAGTGAGAAGTTTTCTAGGCTTAGCTGGTTACTACAGGAGATTTGTAAAAGGATTCTCTATCATTGCCACTCTTTTGACTAGACTAATTAGAAAGAATGTGAGATTTGAGTGGGATGGTACGTGTCAAGCAAGTTTTGAGCAACTGAAAAAGATGCTAACAGAAGCTCTTATCTTGATTCAAGTTGAATATGGTAAGGACTTTATAATGTACAGTGATGCTTCACTGAATGGCTTGGGATGTGTATTAATACAGGACGAAAAGGTAATGGCTTATGCTTCAAGACAGTTGAAGCCAAAAGAAAGGAATTACCTTACCAATGATTTGGAGCTAGTTGCCATTATGTTTGCTTTAAAAATATAGAGGCACTATATGTATAGAGAGAAATGCTACCTATATACAAATCATAAGAGCTTGAAATATCTCTTTACTCAGAAGGAGCTAAACCTGAGATAGATAAGATGGTTGGAGTTCATCAAAGATTATGACTGCTTCATTGATTACCACCCAGGGAAAGCAAATGTGGTGGCAAATACTTTAAGTATGAAATTTATGGTGGCTCTAAAAGCTATGAATGTTAGTTTGTAGTATACTTCAAAAGATGCTGTGTTGGATGAATTATAGGTGAAGTTAAACTTTGGATAACAAATTAAAAGAACTAAGATGAAAGATGAATAACTAGTTCAAATGACAAGCAAGATTAAAGAGGGGAAGGCTACAGGGTTTGAGTTGATAGAGGATAGGTATCTATATTATCAGAACAGGTTATGTGTACCTAGTACAGATGACTTAAGGTTATAGATACTCAAGGAGGCATATGAGACTCCTTATTCTATACATCTTAAGGGAACAAAAAAGTATTTAGATATGAAATCTCATTATTGCTGGCCTGGTATGAAAAAAGATGTGGTAGAGTTTGTTTTAAGTTAGCAAGTGAAACCTGAGCATTAGGTTCCTTCTGGATTGCTGCACCTTATAACATTACCAAAGTGGAAATGGGAAAAGGTGGCTATGGATTTTGTGATGGGTTTACCTTTGACTCGAGGTAAATAAGATGCTGCATGAGCAATTATTGACAGATTGACCAAGACAGCTCATTTTATCCCCATCATAATGGATTATTCTTTAGAGAGGCTTGCTGGACTATATGTTGATGAGATAGTCAAATTACATGGTGTGCAAGTGACTATCATTTTTGATAGGGATCCTAACTTTACTTCCAAATTTTGGAAGAAGCTATAGGAAGCCCTAGCCACTAGATTGGCCTATGGCATAGCTTTTCATCCTTTGATTGATGAATAGTCAGAAAGGGTGATATAGATACTTGAAGATATGTTATGAGGATGTGCCATTGAGCTTAAGGGTAACTGGGATCAGTATCTATCTTTGCCAGAGTTTTCCTATAATAATAGTTACCAGTCTAGCTTAGGGATGACCCCATATGAGGCATTGTATGATAGACGATGTAAGACTCACTTGTGTTTGAGTGAAGTTAGAGAGAGAAAAATCTCTAATATGGAATTAATCAGAGATGTTGAAGAAAAAGTGAAGTTAATCAGAGAAAGGCTGAAGGCAGCGGTGGATAGATAGAAATCATAGACTGACCTGAAGCAAAGAGATATTGAGTATACAATTGGGGAAAAAGTGTTCCTTAAGGTTTCTCCATGGAGAAATGTACTGAGGTTTGGGAAAAAGGGAAAAATTAAGTCCTAGGTTTATAAAACCCTATGAAATTACAACAGATACGTAATGTTTTTCATCTTTCCAAGCTCAGAAGGTACAGATCAGATCTATCACATGTGATCCTGATAGCAGATGTGGAGATATAGTCAGGTCTAAGTTATAAGGAGAAACCGGTAAAGATTTTAGCTCATAAAATAAAGTAGTTGAGGAATAAGTCCATAACATTAGTTAAAGTGCTATGGATGTACCATGATACAAAAAAAGCTACTTGGGAGCTAGAAGAGCAAATGAAACCTCAGTATCCTCACTTATTTGCTCTAGGTAATTTTGAGGATGAAAATTTCTTAAATGGGGAAGAAATGTAATGCCTATTCTCCGAGGCTTCATGAATAGTGCCACTGGGTCAAGGAAGTATGCTTGGGGTTCCGAGTCACTTGCACATAAATCGAGGTAATGACATTGGTCATAAAACTTTGAGTGGCTTTAATTTGTTGAAAAAGGCAAAATTTAAATATTTACCAAAATAAATAATTCATTTTGCACTATAAGCTACCCCTCTAGGTAATAAAAATTTTACAGGTTAGGAATGACTCGGGATATGCCTGGACTGACCCAAAAGTAGTGGACCGTGAAGCTCAAAAATTCCACTAAGTTCATTAGTGAAAAATTTTTTAAATTCCGAGGTCATTTGCAAATTCTCGTAATTTTTTAGGTTGGCATACAAATCAAGGCAATCTAAAAATGGCTCTAACAATGGAATTTTGCCACAAAAATTTATGATCATGTAAAGGGGATTAGAGTATGAATTTTAAGACAAATAGTGTAATTTTTTCATGTCTGTGTGAATTTTGGTGAATTTTTGAAGTTTACCAAAAAATTGTGATGTGTTGGAATGGCTTGGGTGGTTATGGACCCACCCCTACACTTGCCAGTTGGCCTAGGGCCCTTGATAAGTGGCAAGGTTAGTGGACAAGTGGACTTTTCCACTTAAATAAAACTCATTTCTCCCATGCTACCAATAGATGAACCGACACCAGTCTCACCTTGCACCACCATTTTCATCACCTTCTTAAGCTCAATTCTAGTGTTTCTACTGACCAAAAATTATTTTTATGTGTTAGGGACTTAGAGGAAAAAGAATTATAGAAAAAGGAGCTTCTAAGAAGAAATTAAAAATCCTTAAAAATTCTTGGATAGAAGCTATCCAACAAGCAACAAAGGTGAGATTCTTTGTGGTTTTATGAGTTTCTACTTGGTTTTTCTTAATAGAATTTGTTGTGTGAGATGTCTAACATCAATAGGGATGGATTTCTATGTCTTTTGAGGTGTTTTAAACCAAAAAGAAGATTGAAGAAGGGAGGAAAAGAGGACATGGCAGGCTAAAAGTGAGCTTTGAGGGGTATAAATTATGGATTCTTCCTTCTATGAAGTGTGAGGTAAGTGAATTCCATCATTCACTTTATGCCCTTAAAATTTTAGTAGCCTACCTTTGGGTTTATTTGTTTAACTTTTACATATATTGCCCTAAATAACTCCTTCTAATTCCAAATTCATTCAGGTTAATTCCTATAATCCGTTTAAGTCCATGTTATCCTGTTCACATTATTATAGAAGGATTCCAACATAGCCTAGTGTTTAAAAAAAATGACAGTATAACGGTCACCTAGGGTCACTATCCCAAAGTTTTATTCTCCCTATAAACACTTCTATAACAAATATCACAACTCTTGGACCCCTTCTAGTCCCTTAGATGTCATCCTATCAACATCATCTATCACACAACAATTACAGGCCTCAGGCCATAATAAAACACAAAGAGCCTCAGGCTCACAAGCATTAACATAGTTCACATACACATAAAAGAAACATCATATGATTAATTACAGAACAACCCATTACTTACAGATAATACCCTATGTCCCTTATACACATCACACCCATATTCCCTACCTAAGTATATAGAGTGCAAAATATACTCATTATACATGATTAACCTTCTCAATATTACCTATGAACTCTATTGCACACTTTACAAGGCGACGTCCTTATTCTGGGTACCTAAGTATTGAAATAGGTATGCTGAGTATAAAAATACTCAGTAATGAATTCAACTATTTGAAAACATATCCCTTAGTTAATCCATGTATATAATCTCTATTTTATCTTATACTGATGTCCCAAGGTCAATTTAAAAATACTATTATGCAAAATTACCATTTTTACCCCTAGGGTGTTTCTATCTATAGTTATCTAATTACTTATTACAAGTCATATAATTTATATACTTTTTCATTATTAATCATTTAATGCTCAAATTATACCATTTTAAGCTTTTATTTATTTCCAGTGAAAACTTACTAAAATGCCCTTATGTCATATTTCACTGTCATATGTGGGTTTATTAATTTTATTGAATTATTTTAGCTAGCCCAACTCAGGAGACATCTTTGACAGACACTAGATCTATAGGGAAAATAAGCTAGTGTAGTGGTGCCTATTTTAGACCTACACTGCTGCACCAACATATGTGCCATGATAGAGATTAACCCATAGCCTCTCTAGACATAAATAATAACATCAGTCCATATGACATAATAGCGATTATCCCATTGGCCTTCCCAGCCACAAATAAAGTCTCAACATTTGTGTGACATAATGGAGATTAGCCTGTAGCCCTCCCCAACCACAATTAATCATCATCAGGAATGTGACATAAGGGGGATCAGCTTGTAGGCCTCCCTTGCCACAAATAACATCATTGCTTGAACATCAAACAACTAGCAACTGCTTAAACCACAAGTTGACTGGTCAACCCATCTAATGGTTGTCTAAATAATGGGTGAAGTAGCTCATTTTAAGTCCATTTATTGACCAACAGTGTTCTTATAATATTTAAATTGCAATAACAAATAGTTATAAATTTTATTACACATTTTATTTTCCAGCCAGTCTAATATAGCCACATTTTGGCTCTACCAGGTAAAAACCCAAAATAATTTTAAGTTTTATTATTACCAATATACAAGATTTAATATGTCTCAATTTATTATAAAATTATTTCTTATGAATTTAATATTTTTTGTTCAGTGACATTTTTGGTTCAAGTATAGGTCAACTGGACTGTTATAGGTCATTTCGACCACTTTTCAAGGTCAATTTCTGGGACCATCTTAGGTCCAATTTTAATGCAGTTTTCAACACAATTTACATCAAGTTCATATGCCCTGAGCCAATGAATCCTAAGCCATTTACATGGTCAAAATATAATCCAAAAGCCAATTCAAACTGTCACACCATACTAGCCATTTTAGGCATATAATCCAAGCACATTATGCATTTACCAACCATAGCACTTGAAGGAAAAGTTATAAGCCACTTTAGATGCTTATTTGCTAAAAAATTTTAAGGTCATTTCATACTAGGTTCAATATTACTTTATGATTAAATTTCATACCATCTTAAAGTATACATTAATCACATTCATGCCACAAATAATTAAACTATCTATACTCTCTTATTCATGATTTGACCAACACAACATGGCATATATATATATAACATCACCTTTTTCATTGCCATTTCCCTTGATTTCACTTTCTATCATCATAAGCTATGCTTGTTACTTTAATCCATGCCATATCAACTAAACTAGACAAGTTATCATTTCCATGTCCACCATTCATCCTAATGTATATACATATCATGCATATTCAAATCATTTTAAATAATCAAAGCCTATATTATGTGTCAGCATTAAGTGGTTTTCATACCATCATACATTAATCATACTATTTACCTACCATTCCTATAGGTTCATATATCATAGACCAAATGTACATATATTATAAACTTTAAACACTAGTTAGAGCCATTATATGAAACCATACACATACTTATAATCCTTACCCAAACTCTAGACCACCAATAATTCTCATGCCAAGCATGAATTTTTCCATCCATTCATAAGCATTTTTATATCTTAACAACACCCAAAGCCATTCACACATATTAAGCAACATTAACACATAACAATCCTTATAGCCACCACTCAGCCAACTATGTAAATTCCACCAAACTTAACTATTTTCATCAATTAACTATGTAAGTCACTTTTTATGGAATTTCATGCTACCATAGCTTGCTTTAATCACTTTGCTAAGCTAATTAACATGCTTAATACCTTTAAAACCAAGAAAGGAGCTACTAAAAATTAGGGGCATGAAGTAAATGAAGGAACTCACTTACTTGGTAAGGGAACACACTTAAAGCTCTAATTACACATGCTGGCCAGCCATTCCATAGTAGCTTTCTTTCCTTTTTATGAACTTCAATTTGCCATCCAATTACAACAAACAACTCACATAGGTGTTAGGCATAATCTAGTATCAAATGGTAGCCAAAAATCCTAAGAAATATAGAAAAAATAGCT